>PNEQ01080564.1:0-11839 GCA_003012365.1 Medauroidea extradentata
AAACGACCATTAAAAAATGTGGCGGTGGTGTTATGCGATTTCTGTTATCACTCTGGGTACCATGTGAATATGAGCGAGGAGCCACGCACCATTTTCTGCTATACCCACAACTCAGAATCTGCCATAAATATTTTTATGCCCATGGGTATAGCAGAAGGTAACAGGAATTTAGGCATCGTGTGAGGCCGGCTTAAGATATGGCCCTGTGTGCTGTTCTTTTGTTACATTACCAAACTGAACGCCGACATATTGCAGCCGAAGATAGGGAATTGTGTACTTTAGATGGGGTGGGTTTTACGAATTTTTTTTCCCAGCAAAAAACATTGGTATAGGATATCGCATGTTACGGACTGCAATATGGCGTCGTTTAGTTTGGTAACGCATAGAGATAGGCCGTCAGGGGTGTTAGACGTACCAGGATCCTGGTACACGTACCAGTTTTCAGGGTGCTGCACCATGTACCAGGATACTTTCTCATCCTGGTACGAGAAAGTACCAGGATTTCAGAATTTTGCAAATTGTATTAAAATGCATCATTAAACAGTATTTTCAGCAAAATCTTTCTACACAAAAAATATATTTTTTGGCACAACACAACTTTTTCTGAATTGTGAGCATGAATCTGTGCATATAGCTATTGCAGGTTATTGCAAACTGTTGCCTGTTGGGCGTTGACAACACATTCTTGTGTACATCTGTGGTAGATGTGAACCTCTGATTTTCTGTTAACTAAGAGCATTCTTTAAACATTTTCGATATATTTTTTCTCTTACAATACTTAAGACTTGTTTTAGAACGTCGTCTTTTTCATGCCTGTAAGCATTCGCAAATTTTTTTTTACCTGTACCAGGTTTTCGTTGAAAGTACCAGCTTTTTTATGGTGTTAGTACCAGGATTTTGAAGTTACCATCAGGCCTGGCCGTCATAATTGCTCTTGTATACCTCTTGGTGAGAACTGGGTGCCTGATACAGACGGCGGTAACAGTGTTGCAACATTGCCATGTTTTCACGTGTCCATATATATTAATGGGAAAACCGTCATCGTCCTCGACACATCCGCTTTCGTTTGTACCTATAATTACCAAACACCCTATATGCAGAACTTCAATAGTATGCGTGCATTCGACGCCGAAAATTCATTAAATTTGTCTGCTATCGAGCATAATTTAGATATACTGTACTTTCACGTCCGAATGGTCGTTTTTGTCAGTTAATTGTGTTTCTGACATCCTTTCGTGAAATTGAAACTACCAAAACAGGTACTCTTACGGGGTTTACACACTTAAGCAGTAGAACTTAGAATTTATCCCCATCACATTGGTTTAAACTGACGCATACGCAATTGAACTGCAGTTCGGCAGTGGAAATCATAAGTTTAACCAATCACAGAAAAGGTCGGTACAGTCACTTGGGGTAACTTTGTACCGGTCAGGGCAGCTTTGTACCACCAGCCTAGTTTAAATTCAAATAAAATATCTCAGAATTTGAGGATACATTTGTGTTCTAGATGAATAAATTTATTAATCTTAAAGTTTGCATAGTAGTTGAATGCCACAAAGCTATTGTATAAAAGAAAATTCCTGGTACAATGTAACCCCAAATGACAGTAACCCCATGATGCAATTCATAAGTTCGTCCGATAACTGTCATCTTGTTTTAACCTACGAAGATACACAAGACAGGAAAATTTCAAGCAAAGAAATTTAATTTTCTATGTAATTCAAGTTTTAAATTGTAAATACTACCGAAGCATAGTTTACATGTCTCGGGATTATTATTACCTTATTATGGTGCCATACGTTTTCCACCGCAGCGTTCCGTACAATCAATGCAGCAAATAAGAACTAAAGTCTGTTCCTAATGGCTGTACTTGAGGCAGTAACTTCTCTACCGTGTAAGCTCAATATTTACGACTCTACTGCTTACTCTATTCCTTACTGCTTAAAATATTTATTGCGAAAACCTTTTAAACCTAAATCTAAACAGAAAAATTTCAACATTTGAAGTACCTAACACGCCATTAGATAGGGTAATTTATTCGAGCCGATGAGAAGAATCCACGCTAGTTCAGTGCCTTGCGTGTATGGACTAAGCTGTACGCAATGCGAATGCATGTATCATCCGTATCGCCCGTTTTAAAAAACCCTAGCAAGTATTTAAAAATCTGTAAAAAATTTATGTAACCGTGAAGCATTTTGTGTACATGCTTTTCAAAAACAAGCGTTCCTACACATTAAGACGCACGATATTAAAATTTATAAGTATATAATACCAGTGTGATCTTTTGGATTTACTGCTGATTAAATGCATTATGATGATGAAATGAAAGGTTACACTAAAAATTTGGATTTCTGTTGAGTTCAAAGAATGGCAGTAGCTTATCGGGTTTATGGTACGATTTACGGTAGTTAAAAGGTAAAGCGACTAGTTTAAAGGATTTTTCATTACTGCTAGTGAGCCGTTTTGGCAAAGAAACTTAAGTCACTTACTTATACTGGATACTTCAAGAATTGCTATTATTGTTAGCATTTTTATATATTTGTGTACATTATATCGTGATATGCAGAAATACAATTTAACAGAATGTCATTAACACATTTCAATCGCACACTTTTATATAAGGTATTAGAAAATAAAAACTCATTTAATAAATAAATAGTATCCAACAAGACAAGAATATTTGCGAAAAAAAATAGACTGAAACCGTATCAGTACTTACAAACTTGAATCTAAAACATACAAATAATATGAGTGTGTAGACTTTAACTCCACAGAACAAACATTATATACCCGGTGTTTGATACACTGTCAAGACCTGGCAGCTTATCAACAAATATTCTCTGTTCACACCATGGAAAAATTCCTGCCATATGTTAGCAAGTCTCTTAAGCATCACAACTCATCAGAACTTGAATATCAAGAACAGTAACGGTATTTAATGTGTCAGGATAAGACAGTGAGTAAGGTGTTCCAACCAATGTCTTTTATGGGAGAACCGAATCGGGGAATACTGGCTTCCGAATCAAGGAATATTGGATTTTTGGCTTCCCGATCATGGGTTACTTGAACATCCAATTTTAAAAATGTACTGGACAACAAGGAAGATTAGGAAATTCGTCCAGCTCACAGATTTTTCGATTTAAACAATGATTATGCTTCTCAGATTTTTTTAAACAAGCCAAATCCCAGATGTTCTCCCTTTGCTGTAATACCACACAGCTTAAAACTCCACTAAACAATCAACAAACCACCCATGTCTTGACATCGTAATTCAGAAGATATATTCATACAAACTGAAATTAAGGCCTCACTCTGTAGTTTAGCAGTGGTTTCGAAAATATTTTTTGTAACGCAAATTAATACATATATCCAAAATTCCTTTGGCAGTTTTAACACATATATCAACGTTTGTACATTAATTTTTCTGTTTGCAATACACCAAACTGATTTTTAGATTTTTGCCCCCGAAACAGTACACATTTTGTTGTGAAAATAAGCCAAAATGAAGAAAATTAATTTTTTTCTCGCAAACGGTACATTATTTTAAAAAACGCTCCGGCAAAATTGTGTATCGTATGACTGTACACTGTCTCAAATTTTTTCAAAGCATTTGGTTAAAAATATTTGAGTTATTTGCAATTGTTTGAAATAAACGAGAGTTCATGGCCTTCATCACCAATATTTTTTATTTTTCCACTCTTAGCTCTACTGTTATTATATCAAAGTGAATTAGGATATTAAAATAACAGTATGCAGTATCAATACAAAAATTTAGCATAATAGAGTTTATCATATAAAATTTAAATGGAACAATAAATAAGTAAACAAATATATCTCAAAACACCCACAATCATTTTGATTCCATAGAAGATAGAATGTTCTTACAGCAGAAATATTAAATTACAACTGACAACTGTTATGTTTAAGAAAACCAAAATGATAAAGCAGCAATATCAGGGCTGGCTATAAAGGTTACTTCAGGATGCGGTGTAAGGAGGACGAATAAAATACGTAAGCTGACAGTAAACAAACGTTTAGCGTAACAGTCACATGTGCAGAACTAAACGCACACTTTTATGATATCAAGAAACTCAATTATCGTCAAACAAATGTCCTTAAAGCGTTTTAAAAAATTTACATAAATATCTATGCACAGTTAAAGGAGTACCTAAATACTCAAATGGCAAATGTTCTATGATACATACTAAGGTACTATAACTAAAAATGTCTGTGCCATCTAACATTAACACAATAGCAGTAGTATTAGGTTTGAATGCAAGAAAACTATGGTACAGTGTATAGTACAGAGCATAAATTGTAATAAAGAAAATCAACCATTCACAAAAATTTATCTTGGCCAAAGACTAAACTGAGAAACATTAAATTTACCAAGATTCAATTGCCTGTAAAACCAATTTACACAACATACCCTTTTACATTCTCCTAATCTAAACCAACTTGCCAATAGATACACCTAAATCACGACAGTGCTGTGCCTATATCACCATGGTCTTACCTGAGCAGATCTACTACACGTATCGGAAATTACAAGTGTGTGAAAATTCTGAGCTACATAACAAATATCTGCCCACCACAAAAATTTTTTTATTCCAGGAATTTGTATGTATTGTCAACTTTTGTGAAGTTTTGTTTAAATTGCATAGTTCCAGTTTATGCCTACAAAATTACAATTTTGGTATGTGATAATATGAAAGTACAAAAACAGATAATTTTTTATTGCAATAGTTCCACATTCATAATTTCAAAAAAATTCTGGAGTTAAGACAGTGCAAAGCTGATGAAGTAATGTAATACGTACTAGGAAAGTTGTCAAACCCACAAAAACTTATTTTTCTTACTGGTTTTGATAGATTTTTATCGTGTGCTTTCAGGGCATATAATTTGGTGTTTTAGTTACAAGCAATTGATGAAAAAACTGATGTTGGTATGAATGCTGTACCACTAGAGATAGGGAAAATCTGCATGTTGCTAGCCTCCAAAAATACCTGTGTACTTGACATCAGCTGCTCACCGCTTACTAGCCGAAACAATGATACCACACAAATAAACAACAATTTTGTTGCTTCTTTATTCTTAGGTCAAATAAGTAAAAGGCCAGTTGCCAAAGCAACAAAAACATACAGTTGTTTAAATCCTAGGTTATGTCCAAAATCAGGTCCTTATGTAGGACTTTGAACAACATACTATTGGCGATTCATGGTGAAATGAGTACTTGATGCCCCCTCCCTTTTTTTGTTCATGAATTCATATCTTTCTGCCACTTTTTAATGTAAATATTGCCACGTGACTTGAAAAAGTTTTTACATGTCACTGGTCAACAAAATTATTCTGAGACCACAACAAAATACGGTTTATATTTTTTAAAGCTCTTTGGAATGATCTTAAATAGTGTTCACTTGATTGTGAATGGACTACAGCTATGATTAACAAATAAAATAATTTTAATATAATTTAAGTATAAATTAATTTTTATTTTTAGTATCATAGGTTTCAAAACTTTGTTTCATTGAGTTTCTTGATTTTGTTTTCTTATTAAATACTTGCCTAGCTTTGCTACATTAAAACATGAATTTTGAATAAACAATATTTTGTATCTGCCATAAATGACCTGTACAAAGCACGATACCCATATATAGGAACTATGTATGTATCAAACAGGAGAAGAACCAAAGTGAAACATAAAAAAGAGGCACATCTCCTCCCCTCAAATTCTCACACTGAACTGAAAAATTCTGTGAATGTTGGAAAACTAAACTAGGATAATGTCAAAATTTAAAAAATAATGATTTCATTTAATGTTATGTCCACCAATTATTATATGCGCCTCCCATGTAACAAACCAAAAAATATAGATATGTACCTGGAAAATGGAAATATGACACCATCCTCTTCACCTGAACCAAACTCTAGATCTGCTTCTGGTATCAGACTAGTCAGTAATTGTGACACTCTACTGCTAATAAACATTTGAGGTTTTTTAACAGTACACAGTCACACAATAAAAAAAAGGGCACAGGAAGAACACATAGGATGGTGCTGAAAACTTCATAAAAGCAGGCTGTGGTAGTGTTTGTACATGACTAACAAAGAGCCCCAAACTGACTGTGTCAAGTGGGGTCGAGCGAATTGGTGTAGCTTCTGTAGGGAGGCACTTAAATTAAATAAAAATAATTTTATTCAGAAAATGAAAACTTTGAACGTTGCAAAACTTTTACGTGAACATAAATATTTGTCTTGTGTTTTACACAGAATCATTACTGTAGCCACACACTTCCATGCAAAAACTTGCACATTTATACACAACTAAAAATACTTCACGTAATGTGCCCCCTTCCTCTTTCCCTTCTACTTCCTTGACTGGTTGTCAACTTCATCCATAGCTGGTCTTCCACGATTAGATGTCTTCACATATCAACTGTTACCAACAGCATATCACGTGATAGTTCCAATTATCTAAAATGTGAGCTACATGGCAAAATGACCACCTTGCAGTTTTAAGCTAAATTTTTAATCTTTTCCTGCAGTACATCAATCGCCCAAAGCAATGTTTTCAGCGACATGACTCTTACTTCATACACATGCTCAGTATAATATGGTGTTTCTCGTCTTAGAGCATGTTGACAACACACCAATGTCTATAGAGTACTGGTCAGTGGTTGCAGCTCCCTACTTAGCATATGGTCCCAAACGAACCATATGGCATCATGTGCTTACCAGCCGCCACTCTTGTCCTTTTTCTTGAAAGTGCTTCAAATACTCATCAAAAAATAATAAAAATGGTTTTGTCATCTTGTATTTGCATAAAACAAACACGGTTAATGGCCATTAATGCTAGATGTTAAGAACGTTTCTGTAACTTATTCATTAAAAATGAAGATTTATGGCAGATCTCTCTGATTAACCAATTGTTTGGACAGGAAATGAGAGAAGGAATCACCCTCTGTCTATATTAGCTCTATTTCTGCACAAAAAAATTATTTTAATTATGTCCAGACGTACAAGTATTTTTAAAAAACTACTTTTATTAAAAACAATAAATTCAGTTAACAGTAAACACAATAACCATGTGCAAAGTGTTTCCATCCACCAAATTCCATGTTCAACGAAACTCACATGTCACAATTTAGAAAAAATTTGGTTATTTGACTTAAGTAGGATGTCGCAGCTAAAGACTTAAGAAACAATCACAGTTATTTCCTAGACTGATTTAGGAAAAATGGAAAACTAAAATGGTTGAACCAGGAATTGAACCCATGTTCTCTTGAATGTGCATCTAGTGTGTTACCACTATGCCACCTCACTTGAAAAATAATTCTAGGGATCTGTGTATACTATACTTGCATTTAGGTATAATTTGTTTCAATGTAGCTACATAAATGCACATATAAAAAATTAATTTTCAGAATTTACAAGGTTTGTTTTCATTGGTATTTCACAAAAGGACAACTTTTGAGCTACAATGTACGAGCATGCTGAATACATGTGTTGCAGTGTATTCATGTTAATTCTATGGTGTTTACAGGCAACATACGCCACGGATAAAAAAATTAATTTTAACTATGTAGTTTGATAACAGAGGTGCCATCTTTTCGTGCTCTTTTATACAATTTATCATTTTGAAGCTGAACTATTAGAAATTAATTCAAAAATTAACAAATTTGCATGAAATAATTTATATAACATATAATTATTGTTTCAATCAATTTGTATCAATGTCAGAATTCCATCAATTAGAATGTACATATATTGTCTGTGCATGCAATGTCCAGAAGCATTGGAACATTAACGGCAACTCACGCCTATGCCTGCAAGGTGATAAACCGGCATGCTGATATACAAAGACAACTAGTCCGTTTAAATGATCGAGTGTTGAGCTTACTATTCAATAAAATAATATTTAAGAGAAAAATGTGTTGCTTTCTTAAAGCAACTTAAAACATCTTGCTCCAGAAATTTCATACCATATCATCACTGCATCAACACCTATTTTCACTTTCAAAATGTGTACATCATAAAAGGAAATTAGTACTAGACACAAAATACTTAAAAAATACCACCTGTAGCAGATATCTTACCCTTATAGGCCATTCACAATAAAGTGAGCAATGCATAAAGTTTACATTCATGAGTATTGCAGCCACCTTACTATTTTTTAATATAATAACTTCCATGTAACTAAAAACCATTGTAAACTTTTCAAAACTTTCAAAAGTTAACATATATTGGCCCAATAAAACATATTTTTCATTAATTGCAAATTCTGCTGAGTGCTCAGTTTATAGTGAACAGCCTGTACGTTACACTACCGCAGTTATTTTTGTAATGAATAATTTCTTAAAATATTTTAACCATGAACACAACAAATTTTTAGCACATGCAATGTAACATTGATTGGTGATTAATTCTCTCAAAGAAGCTATCAAACAAAATTCAGTTTTAAAAAAAAATTCAGCAGAGACTATGTAATTTGTAATCAATGTAATAATATATACTCACACATATACACACATGTGATAAATGCTTTTCATGTTATCCTGCATTTACACATTTTAAATCTCCTCTTTTGAAGTCATATACCACCTCTTGAATCACATTAGACCCAATTTTGCTTAAGTATGTGTTTCCTTAATTATTTGTTCTTTATATTGCATCCGCAGCTGTTTCATATATTAATGATTCACTCTGTATAGGTACGTATGTAAGCAGAACCATGCCAACAGGATGTGGGGAGGGGGGTTGGGGTTAAGTAAACCTGAGGGAGCAATATGCAATATATTGCTCTAGCCCCCCCCCTCCTACCCACTTATTTTTCCCATATTTACATTTCTGAATGACATTGGTGTTTATTCGTAGGGAAAAATGTAGTCGATCACATCCAAAGTGTGATCACATCGCAAAAGAGTAGTAGTAGTGTTTTTTTATTCGCCCCCACTCCCTGAGGATCAAACCAGCTCTGGGCTGAAAACTCATTATTTACACACATACATATAAGCATATTGTTTCATTAAAGTTACTTTATGAAATATTTGATACAAACATGATTCACTGTATTACTAAGCAGAGATTCAAACAATTCATTCATAATGTCTGTATGTTGAGACAACAAACTCTCAACATTGTACGCGAATAAAACTCCAAAATTCACATCCAAGCGGTTAAGTAATTTATGCATCTTTTTTACAAAGAAATTTTTTCAAACCTGATGTTTGTCAATTATAACACATATTTTCGTGAAAACTCTATAATACCACAGCATTGCAAAAACACTCATTTACATTAGAGATTGCAGTTATGATCCACAATACTCTGTTGCAGATTGAGCATGTTTCATGTACTGCAGAAGAGTGTCCTGCAAATCTGGCAGATGCATGTATTTTAATTTATTTTCATACTGCACAGAGGAGATTCAGAAAGAAAAGGTTTCAAACTGGTCAATGTCAAGGCGATAAACCAGAACATGTGTTCATCTTGAAAGTAAAAAATTTGGATGCTTATGAAGGAATATGTTTCTATGTGAAGTATAATAGAAATATGTGATCAATGTCACTAGCAGTGCAAAAAATATTTGGGGGCTATTAAAACTAACTTAACTTCATTCCGGAGAAGCTGTTGCACAGGTATTACTTCCCGAAGAACATAAAATCAATCATCTAGCTCAGACAGGGTTAAATTTTTATCGATTCTCAGAGGACACCATTCTAGTAGTATTAAGAAAATCAGGAAAGACAGAAAAACTTGGAACAGCTAGCTACGGTTACCTGTAGTCAGAACACAAATACACAATACAAATACAGTAGAGTCACATAAAAAACAAAGATAAATAAAAACATAGTGGAAAACCAAAGTAGATAATGACAACTGAGAAAAACTCGAGATAATACCATTAAGGCACCATTGACAATTACAAGGATGGAGAGTTTAAAAAGAAATTAAATTCTCAATGTGAATCCAGTAAATGTTGTTTTCTTCAAAGGTTGAATATTCGATTTAGTGAGTATTTGGCCCATAATCAAAGACCTCAAGGTATGTGGAACAGTTCACATATAGGCCTACTGCATTTTACAGTGTTGCTACACTGAATAAAATTTTGATTCGTATCAGAGGAAAAAAATACTTTAACGTGGAATCTACCACATTAAAAATCAAAGACTTTAAAATTGTTCCGCAAATTTATTACAAAAATAATAATTTTATAAATGTGGTCTACATTCGACACAAAAACAATAAAATCAAAACTACATCACTGAATTAACAGTTTCCAGAATGCAGTCAAACTACTCAAATTTTCATAAACAACTACAATCTGAAAAACTCTGATCCAAGTAATACTTCAACACTCCTGGGACGAGGTGGGGGTATTTCTCCATGTTAACTTACTACTCTTACTATAAGGGATGCTTTTACTAAATTTCCAATCAAAAACTTACTCCGATTATCCGTAACACTTTCGCTGTAAAGGACGCCCCAGGTCCTTCCAGACAGTGGCTCTTTGTTACAGCAACCCTTCTCTCTGGGGAAGGGAGCCCCTAATTAACACCGGCTTTTTGAAGTTAAACAACCTAACGGCAAGCCCAGAACATCCGGCAACAACCAACATGTGCTGCAGCAATCATCCATTTTGTTCCGTCAATCGTGGCATGTGCTCCACAAACAAACTTGCATTTCGCGGGAGATGAAGACCCATGGTGCAATTTCCCAGACATCCAGAAATCCAACTACCTGGGCTTCGGTTGAATCTCTGCTGTCAGTGGCACTCCACTTGGGCAGTACCAAAACATGACACTAAACTTTCAAAACAGATATTCTACGTTGCCACAATAAACCCAGACTCGAATTAGGCGCACTGTACAAAATGCCCATGATAACTTGCAGTACTCCACTACATCACAAGAAGACTCAGTGGTAACCAATATGCCTGCATCATTGTGCTACGTATTTGGTATCCCTAGGAGGTTATCATCACAAGCAGCAAACACAATTACAGTAAATTAGTAACATTGATTACATATTAATAGAACTGCCAGAATGTAACTGCCATAAAAACTATTTCTCGGTGGTTAAACTTACTTTTCGGATCATAAAACTTGAAAGGTTTACAATCTAATCTGAGTTACTTTATACAGCAGAAAAACTTAACCTATACAAGAATATACATTTTTTATTATTTACTTAAGCATCATTCTGAAGGAAAGAACACCTCAATATTTCAACTGGTTATAAGCCATGGTTAACCGAAAATTTTTTTATGCTTTTTTCATACCTTTAGATGTTGAATTTAGAAACGTTTTAATACATGTTAGACATTAGTGTAAATACTTCATTAAAGTAAATTATAATGGCAACAACTTGCTGAGCCAAAGCTAAAGCAACAATTACTTTAAACTGTGTTGTTTCTTGGCGGTATGTAATCGAAGGTGTCAAGTTTCTTGTACCTTTCACGCCAACCTCTAAGTTTACGAAAATCTGTAAAATATATATATATATATATTTTTTCTTTTTTTTCTTTTTTTCTTCCCATCTATTCAGAGGTTGAATTCCAAAAAATTCTGAAATTTTCCAATGTGCACTTTAATGCATGTCCCATTGAAGAGAAAATCATGACACTGGCCTGTCAGGTTGGAGCTATACAGGGTGTATATTAATTCATGATACAACGCTTGAGGGCAGGTAGTACGAGCCAAAACAAGCACTTTTTAACTATAAACCCGTAGGCGGAAATGTACCGTCTTCGTAGGGGAGCGCAATGAAAACTCAGCTTAGGCAACCCCGCCGCACACCACCTGCTGACACGCTGTAGAGTGGAGTGTGCGCAGCAAGG
>PNEQ01080565.1:0-11839 GCA_003012365.1 Medauroidea extradentata
TTGCCCTAGGTACGTGAACGTGACCTTATCGACACGTCAATTTGTTTCCCGCGGCAGCATGACACGGCAATTCATTTCAACCAAGGTGGCGGGAGGATGGGAGGGCGGCAGGAGGGTGGGAGGGGGGCCACAAATTGACGTGATTTGGCCTCGCTTGTTCGTACGTACAACTCGGTCATACGGACATATTTTGGAGAACTGTGAGTGTACGTATGAGCGAGGTTTGACTGTATATCCAACATTAAATGAAAACACATTTAAGGTCTTTTCACCCCCATAAAGACTGAATTTCTTAAGTCCCTTAAATTGACTAATATGTTTTTTTTTATGTCTGGCCCATTTACGTAAAAGTCACGAAATTAGGCCGTCGGGTTCGAACTATGTAGACGAATCTTAATAAGCACATTTCACCCTTTATAAAACACATTACACCCCTATTCATCCCCTTAGGGGACGAATTTCGAAAAATGCCTTCTAGTTCTCACATACGACCTACAGGGAGCTCACACAAAAAATTTCACATTCCTAGGTTTAGCAGTTTGGGCTGCAGTTTGATGTCAGTCAGTCAGTGTTCTCATTTATACATAGAGACGAGTACGCCGACATCGCTTATCAATAACAAGAAGTGTTTTTGTTTGTCTGAGTGTCGTTATGGTCATGAAGGGCAAACTATAACACTGGACATGAAATAAACACACTGCAATAGATGCATTCACAGTGGTTTACTACAAATTACCTTAATTATAAAAATTTTGCTGAAACTTAACAGAAAATTTTCGGAACATACATATTTGGTTCGTTGATTAGAATTATAGCATCTCTTACAAACGCGCGAACCTGGTAAAGCACGCACAGCTTCACTGATGCGTGGGAACAACTAGCCTATTCGGGTCATTCCGCACATTATGGGACATAACAGTGCTTTTAAAAATATGTTTATAGCTATATGTGTACAGAAATTTTGAAATATTTAATGTTTGAACATTGTAACATAATAAAAAATTATTGTTTAGAAACGTCTGCAAAGGTAGATTTTTAAACTCAAAGTTTGTATTTGTGGCTACTTGTCTTAAGTTAATAATGGTATTATTTTAATTTGATGTTACCTTATGCATATTTTTTAAGTATGTTTCAATCAAGGTACCGTTAAGAAAACGAAACAGCATACACTTACAGTTTTTGTAGAATGATTATTATCGTTTTGGTGGTTTTAGGTTAAGAGTGTTCTACGTCACACTCGTGAAGGAAAACATACAAAAGTTTCCACAGAAAAGAAACGGATTTTGTTAACCCAGACATATGTCATAACAACGTCAAGTGTGTATATCCTCTAATAAAAATATTTACAGTGTGAAATAATTAATTTAAAACAATAATATGGATATCACGAGTGTGACATGTTTTCTGTCCCGGATGTATCTGACTTTTTTTAGAAGTAAAGTAAGAAGTATAATTTTGATTATAGAGCTAAGAATGACTTATTTTAGTCTTCCTGTTATTTGGAGTTTCTGAGGATATTGTAATTATAATTATTGTAGATAATTTTAGTAATTTGTAACCAATTGTGTGATTGAGAACCGTAGGGCTTAATAAAGTACTTTCACGATCAGTTAAGATCCAGGATTTAGTTTTGTTTGATCTAAATCTGTCTGCTGTGTTATAATACAAACAGTTATCCTTAAAACTATATCCAAAAATGTTACTTGTTAGGCCTATGCTTTTTACATTGCCATGACAATAGCCGAAGCTTGTGAGATATTCATAAATACCAGTGCTCTTCCTAATACTATTGTCACTAGTAAGTTAGAATGAACTGCAACCAGATTTTGTCGTTCCAATATCTCGCACAACCTGCAAGTACCATACTAAATAAAAAAATATATAAAAAAAAAAAATTATTTCGACGAATAAACCCATAGAATCAAGTATTCTGAGGTGTATTCAATTCAGACTCTCAGTGAAGCTTCTGAAGATATAGCCTCAGTAATGTACAGAGATGAAGGATAAATCAGGCCAGAACCAAAAAAAACTGGAAGACACTTACGGTATTTCCTGATAAACCTGGAAAGCTAAAATGAACAAAAAAAGGAGTAATCTGTTAAAGATGGGAATTGAAATTGGTTTGCTATTCGTACTTTGTGATACCAATGGTAAACTCTTCAAGGTAAACAATGGTGACATTCGTTACATGAATAAAGACAATTTTCTCAGTGTATTAAAATATCCAGATTTAAGGGCGTACTAATAAAGCATAATTATTTATATCTGAAAAACTAAACATAATTTTTTGCCTGTGAACTTGTGCTAGTTTGTGTGTGTTAACATCTTAATGAATGAAACATGCTGGACGATAATAGGACGACAGTAAAAAACTTTTCCCCTGACACAAACCATTTTGTCATACCCGTGACGGGACCACACTGTCAGTATAATGCAAAATTAATTAAGAAATTTACTTAGCTGTTATGTTTACATATTAAAAAACTACAGATTTTGTATAAATGTAGTCCTGAACGAATTGAAATTTTATTGGTATTACATTCACAGAATTATGATACAAGAAGTCCAAAATTTGTAACAGCCTTGAGGCAAGGATTTCTAATGATAACTTCACCTGATTAAATTATATTTTATGATTTGTGTATTGATTATATTGGGCAACTGAGTGGTTTATTAATGAACTGCAAAAGAACATATTTCATTTTCAGATAACTAGTTTTTTCTGTGTTTGAAACTGTCTGTAAGTCACACCGGTGACAATGGAATGACGCAGCAGTGTGGTGAGGAAATTTTCGATTCTGCGCTATGTATATTCTCATCCCGAGACCAGACGACTGGGGTAGCTTCTGCATCGTAGCTTTATTGCCGTTTATTGCCCTCTGCCAGGCGACCTTGAGTCTCAACCCTCTACTATACCACCCCCTTCCCCCTATCCACCCTTGCAAGTCCCTTCGACAAAAGGCGACATCCGGCATATCAGGCAGCTAGCTACCTGCCTTCTGTCTGAAGAATTTAGTTCTGAAGTCTACTCTCCAGACCTCCCAAACCCCGAGCTTCGGTCCCCCACCACCAGGGCAACACGAAATTTTGTGCAACACGAAAAGCCTAGGCGTTGACAGTCTGTATATCTTAGTCGTCTGTGTAAATACTGTATTTAGAACTGTAATTAGTGCAACAAAACAAAAAGTTGCCCTTGCAAGTTGCACCTTTATGGATACAGCTACAGGAACAACATGCAGTCAAGTAGTTGTAGAGACTGTCCAGAAATATGGCATTATTTATGAGCACGTTGGTCTGGTGTCTGACTCAACTCGGCACATGGATACCTGCTTCACAGCTTTGAGTGTGCTTGTTGGGGATAATTTCATACATTTAAATGTTGGGCCCACAAAATTAACCTCATCGGAGACGTCCTTATGACAGAACTGCAACAACTTAACAGGCTGATTGTAAACCTGAAAATGTAATTTCTTCATGGCAGAAAGATCACATTTGTATATGAACTTTCTGATGTCAGAATATCTTGAATTACCTCCTCTGTTATTTCACAAACCAGTCATCACAAGATGGAATTCATTGTTCAAAAGTGTTGTCTATCTTGACAAATATCTCGAGCCTCTCACAAACTTTCTTACTCAGTATGAAGAAAAAAATGCAAGTAGTTTGTTGGTTTGTGTTACACTGCAGACCCCAGAATTGAAATTGCAAGTAAAGGTACAGATTACATTTATTTTTTAAATCTGCCAACCTCTAATAACATTGATCAATCCTTTTGCACTTTTGAGTACCCTTGTGGTCATATCATATGGGACCACCTTGATAGAAATGATCTGTCATTGGGGAGAATAGCAAAAAGACTCTTCCCAGAAAAAACAGCAGTACTTTTGTCTCAGTGCAAAAACACAGCGATGCACACAAAAATTACTGAATATCTAAAAAAAAATGCCTGCACAAAAGCACACATGAAACTTGCACTGCACATGGAGACATGTAAAGCAAATAACATGTACTAGTCATCAGGCAAACTCTTCAACCCTGCTGTTGCAGGCCAAGTGGTACTGGTAAATTAAGCTTCTGTGCATTCCAACAAATAACTACTGCCTGCATGTAAATCTGTGGACATGACTAAGTTTATGGATGGACATATTATATATTAGTGTTGGGTCGATTCCTAAAATACACAGATTCTGATTCCAACACCGATTCTTAAAATTGGGATTCGATTCTTTGATTCCGAGTCCGATTCTAAGGCTTTCTTTTAAGTTTTTTTATCTCATTTTATTTTCTTATACATAAAACCTTCATAGTCCCTTTGAAAGAAATGCAATTACATGAACTAGGTTACATACATAAAACACAAATATAGGCCTATTTGTATGTTTAGAAAAACAAGATCTGTAAACATCTATATAACTTAGTAGGCCTTGGAGGTTAGGTTGGTTTTGTTTGGCAACCTAATTTTGTGCATACTGTAATTGAATATGCACATTTGGTGGGAACACATTTCATAATCAGCAATACAATACAATAGTTTACCCACGTTGCGTTTCTCTTCAAGTTTTTGTTTTCGGCTTCTGCGAGTCGTACTTTAAAAAAATCAATATTTTTCTGCTTTGCCGACATACATTAAAAAATATTTGTTAATTAAAAAGTGATTTACAATTGACGACGGAACAATTTTATTACATATTCGCTACCGTTTATTACCGTTGCAGTTCTACAAACTTCATTAATATTTTGAGACGTCATAGATATGCTACGTTTAGTTGGGAAAGTCCACAC
This sequence comes from Medauroidea extradentata, assembly GCA_003012365.1. Taxonomy (NCBI): domain Eukaryota; kingdom Metazoa; phylum Arthropoda; class Insecta; order Phasmatodea; family Phasmatidae; genus Medauroidea; species Medauroidea extradentata. The sequence continues at coordinate 4,783 of PNEQ01080565.1, forward strand.
ATGAGACAAACAGTAAAGATAGCGGACTATGAAACTAGTAGCGCTATGATGATCCATTTTCATTCAAAGTGGAATATTTTGGTACTAACAATAATCCATTCTTGCGGCAACCATTTTGTTCTAGTAGTGTCGTACTTCGGACTTGAACGTAGTTAACATCTCTGGTCCAGAAATGTAAACAGAACGTTGCGATGCGACGATTATGCGATATGTAGTTTTCATTTTTGGGGATATAGGCGTTAGTAGCTTTCCAGCATAGTGTATAAGTATTTATTTTATAGTTGACGTTTACCAATGGAATTAGAATTGCATTTCCATGCGCTATATCGGTGACAATATCAGACACCTCAAACCGTTTGCCGTTTGTACACAAAATCACTCTGGCCGATCAGTTATACACGTGAAACTAAAAAATGTTCACAGGGATGTTTATTTTTAAGAATCGGTCATATCGATTCCAAAACCAGGGATTCTGTTCGATTTCGATTCCAGTTGGTAGAACATCTTAAAGATGGGGGAAAGGTTGGTGTTCTTCAAATTTTGCTAGCAATGCAACCATCCAAACTTCGAAGAATTTTTCTGTGCAGCTACCAAATCTCTCTGGCTGCCAGTTAACAGCGTAGATGCTGAGAGGTTTTTCAGCAGCTACAACCTCGTGCTAACGGACAGAAGAAGAAAACTGACTGTGAAAATAACCTGGAGACATATGCTATGTTGAAGTTCAACCAGTACGCTAAGTTTAAATTGTGATTGTTGATCATATTCAGCAATTGTAAAATAATGACTAACGGGGACAAGCAGGGTGAAAATACAGTTTAAAAAACTATTTTTCATGTTTCTTAAATGAACACTACAAAAATTGTAAGTCCAGACCGCAAAGTAAATGATATAAAATGGATTTGTAAATGCATGTACGTTAGAAAAATATTAATACAGTGAAACCTCTTATTTACACTTTTTAGGGGGACAGGGCAAAATAAGAGTAAATTGCAGGAAAGTGCAAATTAATGAAAAAAAAATTCAACTTACTATATTTAGTACTTTTGTTTTCATGTTGCTTAAAAAACTCTCTACAGGTAAAATCAAAGTGATAGTATTCATGCAAGCAATGCATTTATCATATTTTGTCACATAAAGTTTGGGACAGTGTAAGTTACCAATATCGGAATTGAATACACTGTTATTGAAAGATTTACGGCACGTGCACATTCCAAGAGAACATCTTAAAATTTTAGATCTGATAAATTTTTTTTTGGTTAATACTGTTCAGCAATTTACCATTTTTTGCAAATGCTATCACGAATTTAGACAAAAATAATACGAATTTAAATGGGAATGTAAAGTTCTTTATTCACATCAACACTCGTTTCCACAAACTTCTCTATTATTACAGTACCTATTTTTGTTTTATCGAAACTGTCAGCAATTTTTTTTTGTTACATTACCGTTTTATAACCATCCTAAACATGCTGCACTAAAATGGAAATGATTTTAAACAACTGTTTATAATAAAACATTTTCAAACAAAAACATTTTCAAACACGTTTAGAAAATTTTAGGTTAAAGTTACCATTATTTGCACTTACAAAGACAAACGAATGTACGTAAAGAGATATGTTGACAACGTGAATACAGCGAAAGATAACATTCGAGACAATCCATAGCGCTAGCGGCATAAATTTTCTTGCCGCCATCTTGAATTTGTGCCGTGAGCGCAAGCATTACACGCAACACCGGTAATTTCCTATGGCTACGCAAGTGATCACCAACCTCATTGTGCTGTTTTTTTCTTAGTTCTATTTCCAAACCAGTTTAGATGTCCTTTCTTCGTCATCTATGACACTTGAATCTCGTGTTTTTATTGTCTTTGGATGGCGAAAACATGGGTGAAAAACGTAAACTGGGAGAAAAATAAAATTTTGATGATGTGACATGCTGGAAAATATAACATTGCACTAAATGGCACACAAACGCGACCTGAAGAAAAAAAGTGCAATTTGCGGAAAACGTAAATACGAGGTTTCACTGTATTAGCAACCAATATAATAAACCTTTCATGAATCTGAAAAAGAAGTACTTGCAAGCTACAACCACCCACTAGACATAATAACACACATGCTGACAAAACTGCATGAGAAAAAAGAACCAAGGAATGTGTGTATGTGATTACCTATTCAATTATAAGTATGGAGTAGTGACACAACCCTTCAACTGGACAGTCAGAACTTCACTACTTATTTCTAGTAGTAAAATGCTCTCACTATCATTGAAATAGTTTAAAATTTACCCATTTCACACTCAACGTAACATATTAGAGCTTGAAATCTCAAAGTTACCGGAAACCATAAGCACCAAGTATTAATGCACATAACATGAATTATGCAAGACTCTGTTCTGTCAGAACGTCATCATGAACAAACACAATGTTTGCCTGGAATAAGTAGCAATTACAGATGCAACCACCTGCCCCAAAGAATGTAAACTAAAATCTTGGTTTATCAAATAACTGTAATAGAAAAAAAACACAGTAACAGTTTGTAAATGCAATACTGGTAAAAACTGTTTTCTTTGTCAATTATTGTGCAGTAGGTAAAATTCTCGAAATGTCCAGACTCATACTCAAGCATCAAGATAGTGGCATCTATCTACTCCAGCTTCAAGATTGTGTCACCAACGTTTTAAGGCTAAGAGGTTGGATAAAAAATGTTGATACAGACCGTCCTCACCTGGTAAACTTCCCTTGGCGCGGGCCCCCCCACGCGCGGCTGCCCGAGCCGCCCCACGGGCTACGGAGGCTGCGGGGCGTTGCGCCCCCCTGGGGACCCCACGGGCTGGGGGCCCACCGGCTCGCCCACGGGCCACCACTCCACGCCCACGACCAGCCTAGACAAATACACCAATGCCACTGTAATCACCCACCTTGTCATTACACTAATTGTTTTTAACTCTAACTGGTCACTATGGCAGGTATCTACGGACACACAGAAATATTTGTGCAATATTTGGATTCAGATATACTACCAACACTGCCACAAATAGGCAAATTAACCTAGTTTTAATTAAATTTATATATCCTTCCATCACCAAAGTCAACACAAGAATCTTAGTTGTTTAAATATAGTACGTAATAATTTAAGAAAACTGCAACTGCAGTTTGCACAACAAGTAGGTGGGAATTCTAGCACAAACCTGAGTCCCACCGCGCATGCCACGAAGTAAGGGGTTCCCATCCATGTGCCTCATTTCTTCCGGCTCCTACAGGTAACACACTTTGCAGATTAACAAATAATGTATCATGCTATAGCTCAGATGCTTCATATGTCCTTCATTCTAATGTTTTCCAGTGATCAAAAAGCAAAAAAACCATCAGACACACAACATGTCTCTATCATTGAATGAACTAGGATAATTACACATTTGACAGCAATGTTAAATTAATATTATTCACATTGACCTTAAGACCACTGTAGTTTGCATTTTCTTTAGCAAAGAATACTTCAACAACTAACACAAATAAAGCTGTGACTTAATTGTATGTCTGGTGTTATAATCTCTTTAGGTATTTATTCAGAATTTTTTTTAATCCTTGAAGTAATATGTATGTAGTCAGCAGGGTTATCCAAACTGAGCAAGTTTTAAAAAGGTGGAGGATGCCAAATTGGGAAGCCAAAAGCATCTACTTGCGCCCAGCTAATAAGCACTTAAGCTTCTAAAAAGCAGCCACAAAAAAGCAGGAAGCACAATAACTAAGCTGTAAGCAAGAGAAAAGTTTTAGCCAACAGACTTTGCCATACATCTAATCTTTATTAAAAAGATGTCTTAACCTTTCCTCACAATAATTATACCACACTGCAAAATTCCAACTGGATACTGAATCCAAATTGCCAACTAGGAAGTGTGCAGTATGCTAAAAGCGTCTTCAAAAAATATTCCATCAGTGCATTCATTAATTTAGAAACCCAAGAAAAAAGTCGTGCACAAAAATCCACTTTCCCCACACAATTTCTCAAACCAATTACAATGTCCAACAAGCACAAAAAAATCATTCACTGTTCTATTCTCACAGCCTCGTAATATCGAGCATTGCTTTCTTGTCCCGCGAATTCACTTGTTCAATTGAAGAGGAACTATTCTTTTGTTGAGGAAAAGTTAGTTGATGTCATATTATTTGTAGCAGACGGCCGTTGTCTCGGAGCTCTTTGCCATATATTTTGGATAACCCTGCAACTAGACAGCAAACAAACATCATCATACCTGAGCCAATACAGGCACATGTTCGGCAAGGAGAAAAAGCCCTACCAATTTTTGAGCAACTGTTGTCTTGAACCTTTTCCCGGCTATTTCTAATGAATTTTGAGTAGCCTGTATTAACGGCTCAGATATGATCGGCTATTTGACCATGGCACTGTGTTTAAGGTTATTAGGATATTAGTGAAGTTTTCAAAATGCTTTACAAGTGGGATGTTCGTTAGACAAGAGTGTAGGCTGAAAGCAAACTTTGACCGGCAAGCTTTATTATTCACTATTAAGGGAAACAGTCACACTTCCAAACTTGTGTGCACATGCACTGCAAGTTGCCAAACATGTTTTCTGGAAAAAGGTTACACTGTTTAAATAAAGCTCAAAGATGAGGTTATGTAAAAGCAAACAGAAAGGAAAAAGCAAACTGTAGGCATGGGAGGGATGTAAACACTGTGCCACAATCACGTAGCAAATATACGAATGAACGAAAAAAAAAATAGAACGACTTGAGAAACTTTAGTAAAGTCAATCGACCCACCGGCTGAGGTTGCCTGCCCCTCCCTCTGGCAGGCGGTGGAGGCGGATAATCGAAATAGTAATCCTCGTAACGATAATACTCATCGTAATATGGATCACTGTAGCCACCTCGATAATCCCCATAACCGTAATAGTCGTAATCATAATCTATAATAAAACAAACAGACCCAATTTTAACCACCACGAATTCCAATGAAAAAACTATTTTCTTTTGGAAAATTTTCACAAAACAAAAACTGCATGCCGGGAAAAGAGAAAAAATAAACTTTTGAGGCCAAAAGTAAATTTACTAGCTACAAAATATTTTCCAATACACCAAAGAGAAAATAATAAGGCGCTAACATTTCCGACTAAATAAAAGAACAGTGAAGTCGAAATGCTACCACCATGTCTAGCTACACTCGAAAAATAATGTGTAATTCATATGATGTCGTAACTTACCTGACGCCACAACTGGTATTCGTACAATATAGCTTGCGTTTGAATAAAAGGTACAATTACATTGCAGTAAGATATATTGTTTGCAACAGGGAGAGAAAAGATTATAAGAACCATAATACATTAGCACATACAGCACCTACATTGATCACAAACAAAAAATGAAACAAAAACTCCTAAATGCCATGCAATACACTAAAACCACAAAATTGGACATTACCTCCAGCATGAGAGAAGGGTAATTATTGCGTGCAAATACAAACATGACATAGGAAGGAGAACTCGGAAGGGCATATAGGGCATGTTCTAAAACTGACAAATGCCATTGAATCTTCTTAAGAAACAAAAAAACCATACACACATAGATCATGCTCAATACACACAATTTCATGTCCAAACTTGTCATACAAATATTATTTTCGTCACACACAAAACGAGCAGTATAGCCAATAAAATGCTTAACAGATATCTTAATACACACACTTATGACAAATTGTGATGACTTGTACAAATAATCAGAGCATGCAAAAATCATCTAGTATAAAATTAATCTGTCTTCATTTTTATTGATACAGATTATGTAGGCAAAAATTACCATTCATTACATTTAAAAAATTTTTTAATTTAGCAGGCAATTATGCCATTAACGAAATAATGTATGTGTAGTAGCAACTGTTACAGCAGCACAAGGCTGTTTGTATCAGTTCAAGTACTTAATTAGAGAAAAGTTTTTCGCCACTTTAAGATACAAGCAAATTATACTTTCAAATACAGTATCAGTTATTTATACAGTGCATTGACTTTCCGGCTCATTTAAGGGCGCAGTCTACCCGCGCATGAGAGGTTCAAAAGCGATGGAGCAGTAAGGTCGACCTCGAAGCACGCATCAAACGCAGCGCCGCCTCAACGAGCCAAGCGCTGAACTAGCGTGCAAGGTTCCTGCTGAACCGCTTTTACTATAGGACTTTCAGCGACAATACTATCACTTTATCTTATGCGACGAAAGAGTCACTCTACAGATCTATAATATTCAGAATATCGTGAAAGTGATTACTCTTACATAAAAATCAGCGTCAAAAGTACCGATTCGATCACTTTCATACTCAAAAAATACTTGTTAGGAACGATAACAGTTAATGGCAAAATTATATACCTGTACTAAGATCCTTAAAAGCTTTTCGTAACCTAACATGTTGAATAGTTTTCGAATGAAATCAGGATTGTTAAAGGTCTGTGCGCCTCTTCACGATTCTAGTAGACGGCGCCCTTAAGTTAGTGAAACTAAGAAAGTTTTTTTACAGACACAACCGAGAGTGCTTGATTATGTCTGTTGTAGGCGTATAAATGGTAGTTAGAGGAAGTAGTTGGAAAACAAATTTATGACAAGGAAGAAAATACAAACTTCACTTTTTTCGCCCTGAAGGACCCAGATATTTTATCAAAAAGTCTGTTAAGGCATTAAAAGACTTGGGTACAATATCAAGGCATTGTAAAATTGCTGAAAACTTAACTATGGTTAGCACATGGTGGAAGTCATAACATTACATCAGAATAGAGCAAGAACATGTGTATAAAATTATAAGTATGTATTTCTAGTTTAAAATACACATAAATTTCAGCTCAATTGTTAAATTGTATAAACTTTAATAAATATGATTACCAACTGTAGTAAATAATGTTATGAAGCAATTTTTTCTTCTATTGGAGTAGATAGTTAGCATCATACACTGAACACAATTTTTACAGCACCAATACTTCATTGCACTTCAGTATAAGAGATTAACTCAATATAAATGTAGTCAATTTAGTCAAGGTTGCCTCACCCCCCCCCCCTTGCCGG
>PNEQ01080566.1:0-11839 GCA_003012365.1 Medauroidea extradentata
AGGCTATTTGGTCTTTAATTGTTTCAGTACTTGTTATATTTCTTTACATTTTAAGAAATAACATTTTGTAGTTATTTTCTGGTTAACATTACTACCACTATAATTCACTTTGCAGAAAAATTTTAGGACATATTTTTGACACATATTTCATGAGCTATAGCCTCATTAAAATAAAAAAAAATTATCCGCATAACTTACAAGGAAATTGTGTATTAAATTTAATTTGGCGATTCAACGTTAATAATACTGAACATACTCTATTTCCCAAGATTTCATGTCATGAATTAATTTATTTTCTCCTATAACATCTGCGCCGACTCTAAGAAAATGTAAAATTAAAAACTTAATTTTTCAAACTTTGGTTTCATTAGTTAAATTGTTGTAAGTTCACTATGTTAGAAGATAGAATCACATGACGAAACAAAGAAATATTTTATAACGTTTACATCTACATGATCGATGTGAAATTTTTTGGTTTATTTGCACCAAATTAAGGAAAGTAGTCTTATTAGTTAAGCTTGTACTTTCTCGATATATGTACATACCATTCGCAGATTAGTGTACAAGTGTGTTTACTTTAAAAATAAAACTGTAATTTTTAAATGTGATCACTTACCTTGAGATTTTCCATACAAAATACCGAAAAAAACTATTAATTTAATTTCATATCGTCTCTATGCACAAGTCACAGAACCAGCGAGCAGATTTTCTGTCGTACAAACAATTTTTTGAATTAAACTTTTACGAAACTGTAATTTATTTTCATATATTTAACTAAATTTTGAATTACAATGGCACCAGAATGGAGATCATTTTACAAATTATTTATAGCACGCTAGCTGTTTTGGAAACATCCCGTTACTGATGTATAATTTTTTTTTTCGTACGTGAATATATCGTGAACACATTTCATTATTTCTGAAACTTTTATTTAACATGACGTAACTCAGATTAAATACAAGTTGTTTAGGAAAAAATATATAAATGACGTTCGTTTTATTTTACTTGTAAAAATTTTATTTCGGAAATTAATTTTAAAAATATTGGAATGTTTGTAAATAAAAACTTAGTAAGAACTTCTGAATGTTATTTAAACGTATCGTATCTTACTACAAAAATGTGTTTAAATCAACAGTATATAACAGTTTGTAACAATTGTAATTGCATATTTTCTAAGTAGGTCGGTTTACAAAAGGTGCCTATTGATTGTACGTCCATTATTCATTCTATTTGCAAGCATTTAAAGAACAAAAAAAGTCAAGTCATTATATTCCGTACACTAGAGGTGGTATTCCTATATGTTGACTACAATTTACAGGGGAAAAATATTTCTATTCATTAATGTTTCATTATACATTTATCTTATTTCTATATTTATGTAAATAAACATTAATTTCATTGTTACCTTATTGTGATACATAATATATAAAAAAGTAAAAAAAATAAAAAATTGGAGTGACCGGGATTTGAACTCAAATAAAACTATTACCGAGCCGATACATTAGCGCCTGAGCTATTCATTCACTTTCGTTTAAACGTCCAATAAAATGTACATTTACTGCAAAGCTTTTAAAATTACAAATTTGTTGATTTTGGATTATTTGGGCTTTTAAAATGCTAGTGAGTTATTATTTAGTATTCCTGCTGCCACAAAGTTTCATTTTCTGTATGATTAGAATGTTTTTGTTTTCTCTTTTTATTATTAAAAACGATATTCGTCCAGCAAGCGGTAAAATACGTTGTATCGTGTGTAGCCGTCTGTAGGGCTAAGCGTACTGCGCATGCGTAGTTCTATTAGGACAAGGAAAAGTCACAGATGAGTCCTGAATAGGCAATGACCTTACCCTAAACCCTTATACAAACGTTTAGGAATACCGATAAGGCCTAGGCATGACATATGCTGCACCTAAACCCTTATACATACGTTTAGGAATACCGGCCTTAATCTAGATGTATTACACGAACTGGCCTCAGATCATTACCCCATTCATATTAAATTGGACCAACTAGAGACAGAAAACAGGCAAATCCAAACAATTAAAGATTATAAAAATGCAAACTTGCGAGGTTTTCAAACTTATCTGGACGATCGCCTAAATCTACCAGCTGCTATAATTACTCCCGTAGAATTAAACTGAGCAATAAATAAAATTACAGAGCTAATACAAGTAGGAATAAGTAAATATGTCCTCGAGAAAACTCCGAAAAGTCGTGGTGTTTTACTGCCTGACAATATCAGGCTGTTAATCGCTCAAAAAAAAAAATCACCTGCGCAGACACTATTCACGAGGAAAAAACTGGCAACTCAAGACACAAATCAATGAATTAAGAGAACAAATTAACAAAGAAATATTGCACTGGCAGTCGGACCAGTGGAATTAAATACTGTCGCGACTTTCCACCACTGATAAGAGTTTATGGCACATAACTTAATCATTAAGTAAAACTTGAGACACTATTCACCTCTTCAAGGACCAAATTTCACTGCTTTCATGCCACAGCAAAAAGCCGACGCTGTGGCCAATCATATGGAAACCATTTTTGTTCCCAATATTCAACCTGACTATGCTGCACACACTGTCTGCATTTACAGAGAAATCAGAGCTCGCCTTCAGTAACCAATAAATGACACACCTGAAATAATTAATGTCGCGGAAATTAAGAAAATAATTGAACGCATGCAGCCACGCAAAGCACCCGGGTTCGACTCCCTGCAGGCCATAGTCCTTAAGCAGCTCCCTCTAAGCACAACTGAAGCTCTGGAAAAATTCATTAATGCAAGTCTGACCCTTTCACACTTCCCTACGCCATGGAAAAGTGCCAATGTAATTGTTTTCCTCAAGCCTGGCAAAGATCCGATTTTGCCACAAAATTACCTCCCTATCAGCCTCTTAAGGGCGCCGTCTACTAGAATCGTGAAGAGGCGCGCAGACCTTTAACAATCCTGATTTCACTCGAAAATCATTCAACATGTTGTCACGCGGTTAGGCAACGAAAAGCATTTAAGGATCTTAGTACAGGTCTATAATTTTGCCATTAACTGTTATCCTTCCTAACAAGTATTTTTTTGAGTGTGAAAGTGACTGAATCGGGACTTTTGACGCTGATTTTTATGTAAGAGTAGTAATTTTCACGATATTCTGAATATTATAGACCTATAGATCGACTCTTTCCCTTTCGTCGCGTAAGATAAAATAATAGTGTTGTCGCTGAAAGTCCCATAGTAAAAACGGTTCGGCGGGAAGTTTGCACACTAGTTCAGCGCTTGGCTCGTTGAGGTGACGCGGCATTTGATGCGCGCTTCAAGGTCGACCTTACTACTCCGTCGCATTTTGAGCCTCTCACGCGTGGGTAGACGGCGTCCTTAAGCACACTATCTAAAATACACGAACGTGTCTTGATGAGCCGACTCGAAAATCATATTCAAAACGTGAATATTTTCCCGAATGAGCAATTTGGCTTTCGTGAAAAACATTCCACTGTTCGCCAATTAGTCAGGCTGAGTGAACATATAACTACCACCTTTAACTGGCGCCATTATACAATAGCAGTCTTCTTGGATGTTGAAAAGGTATTTCAGAGAGTTTTCCACGTTGGATTAATATACAAACTGTACCAAAATAAATTCCTTGACTGTTATATTAAACTATTAAACACCTACTTATATGACCGCACCTTTGCTGTAACAATTGAAAGAGCGACTTCTCAACATAAAGTTATTAGGGCCAGGGTTCCCCAGTGTAACATATTAGGTCCCACTCTGTATAATCTTTACACCCACGACATCCCGAAGCCCCCTCAATGGCATATGAACCTCGGAATATATGCCGACTATACAGTAATCTACACGAGATCCGCAGACGCAAAAAATGCCACTTGCCGCGCACACGAGCATTTAAATTAACTTGAAAATTATTATTGCTTATGGTGCATTAAAATTAATGTTAACAAATGCGAAGCAGTTGTCTTTACACGATGGCACATCCCTCCAGACATCCTGCGACTTAAACTATTTCAGGAGGAAATTCCATTTAAATCTGAAGTTAAATATTTAGGAGCTATTCTAGATAAAGGGCTAACGTGGCAAAAACATGTGGAAAACAAGAGATATCTAGCCTATGGCCGCATGGCAGCTTTCTACCGCATGATAAACAAAACCTCGGGCCTTAAGCTTAAAAATGGAATTATCTTATATAAAGCAATGATCCGCCCGATCATAACTTATGCAGCCCCAGCCTGGGCTTATTGCGTGAAAATATATACTTGTTCACTGCAAGTAGTTCAAAATAAATGCCTAAGAATGGCAGCAGACGCGCCTCGCTATGTCCCGGTAAAATACCTGCATGCAGAATTAAAACAGCAAATGCTGACTGAAGTAATCCGTGAAATAACTGAAAAATTCTACGACTCCAGCCGTGAAAATGTAAATCCAATTATTGCTGCCCTCTGAAACTATGACCCTGAGGAAACCCAGCGCTACAAGTGGCCAAAATCATTACTGGCACACAGACCCCCATAACATACTGGCGTGGAAAACACTGTCCACGACTCGAACTAGTATATGTGCAGTAGACTAGTTATAAGATGATTTATTGAAATACACTAGCCTAAGCTTTAGAAATAAGTGAATTAAAAAAAAAAAAAAAAAAAAAAACAAAAGCAAAAAAACACTCTAGCAATAAGATATATTAACAATAATCATTATTTACATATTAATTGCAGTGATATCCAAATCCTCTCTCAGGCTCTCAATTGCTCTCTTGGGCTGGGCCACTATTTTCCAGTGCTCCAGCCAATTACAGCGCTTCTGCAACGAGACTTATGCGGAATTTTCCCATCGGTCCGGAACGGGAGATATACACCCAGCATTTTTTTAAAAATAATCGCTCTGCAGCATAAACCAAAACCTAAACTAAATGTTTTTAATTGTATATGTTAACGCGATGCGTCAATGTGGGATTGGGATAGCGAACTACCCTGTTGATGTGAGTGAAGGGCGCCAGCAATACTCCCCAGGTACTGCACTTCGAGACTCTTAGGCCTCAGGGTGTGGTTTGTTCTGTGTGTTCGGTATCCCACCCGACGCGTTGATGTGAGTGATTAAGTGGTGAACGAACGTGAATGGATTAACACATATGGCTTGGGAAAGCCAACTTAACGCGATGAGTGATTGAGTGGTGAACGCACGTGAAGGGATTAACACATATGACACTGACGATACAGGGACTACACACCTACTGGATGTTGGCCCCCAGTACGCCTGATAACTTACGTTGCTTACACTGGCAATATTAGGTGTCTAGAAATGATGTAAACAGTATTTCACTTGTTAAACTGTGTTTCTTGGCGGTATGTGATCGAAGTTGTAAAGTTTCTTGTACCTTTCACGCCAACTTCTAAGTTTACGTTGGCGTGAAAGGTACAAGAAACTTGACACCTTAGAGTATTTCACTTACAGATGATTTATTACGCTTACGTTACACAGAGCCAAAATAATGTCTGAATTATGCACGCAGCACGGTAAACGTAGTGATGCTTCCCTTGCAGTAACAATAACACTAAAGCACACGATAGTGCACGTGATAGTGAATTTTGCGTAATGACTATGACCGGCTGGTATATCGCACGTGGTTTGTGAGTGATCAGTGCGGAGCTGGTGTACGAAAGGTGAGTCTACGACACCAGAAGGTGCACCTCCTTAAGCAGCGAGGGGCTGGCGGCCACTATGATGACCGTCAGGTTCACTTGGAAGCTGGCGTAAAGGGTTGAGTTGCGGTGAGCACGTGCCTAACTAACGTGTCACAAGGCAGCAGTTCCCGTGCACGATGTAGTGTGGTAGGGCTCTACAAGTGATGTTAGCGGTACAGTGCGAAAACTGTGGCGAGCTATGCTAGGCCGGTGGTGGGGTGAATGGCACGTAACACGCTGCACACAGAGTGATGCTCTCAACGAGATGAATTGCGTGAGTGCGTGATAATGAAATGAATGCACAACGTACTGCTCACATGTATGCTGAACACAATGGCGGTGTAATAACCTGCACATGGTCGGTCACAAAAACATGAATTACGCCCTTAAAATGTTACACAAATACAAAATAACCCTAGTGACGTGTATGCAAAATTATGCTGAATAAAACAATACCAAAACGAACCTTGTATGGTGAAGGATAAGTGCCAATGTCTCCCGATACAAAGGTCCCTAACAACATGGCGATCGTGATGCCGACGCTGTGTTTAAGTTAAAAAATACCAAAATGGTCACAATTATTAGGTTAAGCGGATGCACAATGCAATGGGGAATATCTGGTAACGTGTGCTAAGCACAGGTGAACCGGTATACTAAAGAGACTATGGAAAACTAACAATCAGTGAAACAAAAGATGATGAGCACACGGACAAGCGTCTTACCTCTCCAGAAGACGATGACGAACTGCCACGAGGAAGGCAGCCGCTAGGGGCTCCTTGCCTCGCTACGGGGTTTACACACTTCCGGTACCTCGTGCGTGTGAAATATTAATATTAATATGAAAATGGCAAACACTAAATTACATAATAAATTGCGTTACATATTTTGCTGATATTGAAAGATGCATTTCTAAATGACTGCTGAAAACACGAAGGTAAACATAGCGAATGTGGTAACCCTTGATGGCCTTCGGAACATACTGTACCCTGCTGTTTGATACACAATCCACTTTGCACTGAATGATTTGGCATGCGTACACACTGTGGAGTTGCGGTACGATTATGGGAGAGTCTGACAATACTTTTAGGTGGGTGGAAAAGGACACACTCGCGCCGTTATGGGCTTAACCCATACGCTGGCCCTGCGGCCGGCGTCAATGTAAAGTAGTAGTAATAATATTTAATATATATATATTATTCACTAATTGAAGTAGGAAGATAACCTAGACTACCAACAGCATCAAGGTTACACAACGACCAGCTAGCCAAGAATGCAATTACTAGAACATTGCATTATTAGATCCGGACCGCAACTGCTGCTGCATGTTGCGCTTCCTCCTCCTGCCTGCCAGCGCCCCAGGCAGTCTCAGGGGCAACTTGGAACACCCAAGTGGTGACTGGGTACGCCTTGGGGTGTCGCAGTAATCTTTTCCGTACGGGTACGTAAGTATGCGGTAAATGTCCACAGGCAGAGATGTCTTCGTGGCCTAGCCGAGGAGGAGTGGTGTTCCCCCACTAAACTTCGATACATTGCCTACTAGGGGCCAGTGCAAAACTGTCGGGGATGTAAGGAAGCTCCCTAGGGCTCCACCAAAAACATGCAATTAGGTCACACAATAAATAAAGGTACAATGCCTGTCTTATTTATGTATTTATTAAATTTAATTCATAGTAACTGCAGGCCAGTGACAGCTAATCTGCAGCTACACTGATGGAATAATAATTACCAATAAAGTTATTGTGTAGTTACTATTTAAATTGTAAACAAATGACCTAATACACTCAGTTATAGATAACTGTACTAACGTGTTTCAGGCTAATACCTACCATCATCAGCTAGCTCAAAGGCTTGCCTAAGAGCTAGCTCTTTGTACTTATTAATCTATGTATTTTACTTATGTTTCAGGTTTTTACTATGGGCGGACTAGTTTTTTGCTAGTACTGCCGAAATATCTCCAGGGGCGCTCAGGCCTTATTGGTGACCCACAGCTCGCTGAGCTCCCACTCTGATTGACTGGGCCTGCCGGTAAATCCCATTTCATGTCATCAGCTATCTCATTTCCTAAATTCTCACGCATGTTTTTCTTAATTTAATTCCTCTATTCCAGAGCCCTATCATTACAAACAAGCATAATTCCCTGTGCGTGTCTATTGCACAGCTTTTTCCAGTACCCTAATCTATAGTACTGGTTTTTCTGTGCCCTTTCCATTTATACTCTTGCTCACTTCGGGGTGTGAATATGGCCTCAATTGCGGCCATATCCTCTAGACAACCCTGCTCTGCCGCAATGCATGTCACCTCTTCTCCAACTAACAACCAACCAAGTGTATGAGGCCTAGCCTTGAGACAAATTCAATCCCTACCTCCTTCGTTATTAGCGACTAATGCATGCCGGAGTACCCACAGACTTAGACGGGATACACGCTGACGTGGCAGGATATGGGGGCTCGTCAGACAAAAAAAGAGGCTCAGAAGGAAATAGTTACTGTGACTAGAAACATCACCCTTGAAGATGGAAGCTGCAATGCTGTCCGAAACGTCGGGAAGAAATGTGACATTGATGCTGCTATAACCCAGAAGCCTAGACCCTGAAATTAATATGAGAATTAGGTCTAAAATCATAGAATGTAAATTTAATGCATGGGCTTGTAATAATTGACATAACTTGTCATTAACTAGTCTAGTTTTAAGTTACCTCACAAGTTGTTACAGAATAATCAGTACGAACATGTCAGCACTCAATAGCACATGAAAAACAAGATGACAAAATTCACATTTTTACTGTTTTTATAGTAGGCCCAGCTTAAGATGTTGCTTAACCATTTTCCCAATGAGCATTTTATAGTTACGACTTCATTTTAAGAAAAGCTGAGAGGCACTGAAAACTATGGGGGAGTGGCACTGAAAATTGTATGGCAGAGGCACTAAAAAGTAGGCCAGAAATATTGTATTACTCATTATATTATCCTTTTGTAGCACACATTGTAAATATTTTGCACATCTAAGTTAACAAAACCACAAAAAATTATTCACTTACAATCAACAAGATGTTACATTTAAAGAAAATCAGCTACTCCTAATGTTTGTCAGCAGCAGAAGTTGTATACTAACTTAATAGCCACTGTCCTACTTAACCTATTGTCAAAACAAATTAACTTAAACTTTCCGACAAAAATGCATGCAAACAATTTTAATAATACTTATACACATCATAACTTCATGTAAATAAATGTATTTTCCCGCTATGTGTGTTAAATTCTTTCAACTCATATGATATCAGTTACCATGGGAAGTCTTGCCACACCATTGTTTGCCTTTCATTGGGCCTAAACAGAAGTATCTGACTTTTTTTTAACACAATTACAAAAAAATGTCGGGGAAGCCAAATGCAGATTTCAATACTAAACTTTCAAAACAAACATTCTTTAGAACCAGCACCCTCATGTGATGTCACAACTAATGGTGTCCATTGCGGGAAACCATCTGTTGCAAGAAGGTACTATTTAAGGCAAATATTGTTGGAGCTGTAACAAATTGAATCACTTTTTCACAGTGTGCAAGCAACAAGAGAGACTGCTAGAAGAAACTACAGTATATGTCAAGTTGACAAATGCCAAACATGTGAGACAACTCATGATACACAGGGAAGGACAGGGACTCACCAAGCAATATACCAAGGTAAAAGGCAAGAATCGACGCATACATATCAATGGGAGCAATTATTCAATTTAAAAACAGAGAGGAAGGAGAAATGGATTACAAACCTGGAAGTGGGAAATCAAAAACACACAATCAAAATAGAGCCAGACACAGGGGTTACATGTAATGTGATCAGCAATTAAAGATACAGAACATTCAGGGCTAGAAAGAAGTAGAGCTCTGTTTACAAACATGCAAAACAGGTGCAGCAGTCTCCAGACAGGTTCAGGCCTGTTAGCATATCATAAGCCCAAAAAAAGTGATAATAGTGACTTTGAATAACAATATAGTGACTAAAAGTGATTTTTTCTAAAAATTGATTATAAAAGCAAAATTGCAAATATTTTAGTAATCAAACTTTCATTACTCAAAAAACACATAGTTCTTCACCAAAGTAGGGCTACTAAAACAGAAATCTATTAAAATTAAGTAAACATGACACTGCGGTCAATTAATTTACAACTAAGACACTTCATACAAAAATCTGCAATACACACACACACTGCAGAAATGAATTTCAGCACTAAATAAGACTATTTCATCATAAAAGTGAACAATAAAAATTTGCAACTCAGTCACAACAGAACACAACCAAATCAAGAATTATTAAGTTACATAGTGTGAGTGCACAAGTAATATATATTATGTCTACTTTTTTGGCTGTTTTGAAAAAAAAGTCTGATATAAATCTTGACTTGTTCTTGTCAATACTTTTTTGTATAGTCTGAACCTCCTTGGACACACTGGCAACATCTTTGTGCACACTGTTCACTCCCTGAAGCATTACTTGTGCAAGTCCTACTTCTGTGAAATTTTTTTCGTCCACTGCTCTTTTAAGTCTCTTGTTGGCTTCCTCGAAGAGTCTGTCTGCCCTTTTTCTTTTCTCTTCCTCATTTTTTTTTCAAATTTCTTAGTTTCTCTTCATCAGCAGCAATTTTATTTTGAGCTTCTTCCATTTCTTTTATACTTGCTTCCTGTAATGTTTTTTTTTTTTGTTTCTCTTCTTCCTTTACTTTGATTTCATCAGCCTTCAACTTCTTTTCATTCTCAAGGTATGTTTTATAGCTGTTATATGCAGCCCTTGCCATTCCCATAAGATTGTTTGTAATAGGGACAAACTGAGGCTTCATCTGATAACATTTCATGCCACTTTTGACAGTCATGGCAGCATTTAGAGTTCGTTCACACATTGACGCTTTGTCATCTGTCAGGAATCTGGAAGATAATGAAAAACCACGTTCTATATCAGCACTACCATGGGACAAGGTCAATGCAGCCTTCACTACAATCGCCACAGTTGGGTATTTTGGTTCACCCATGTTGTCCTTCAATTTAAAAAAATGGTTCCAGTATTCGTCAATGTGTTCATCAGAGCCATCTTTTTTCTCAAGCTGGAGCAATTTCCACTCATCTTGCATTGTATCCCTATTTATTTCCAAATGGAGAGCTTTAGCAAGAAAAACAATATATGTGCAACTGTTTTCTGAAGTCCTCAAATTTGGTTGAATACAACGACAATATTCAAGAATTGATCCAGACTGTAATGAAGACTTGGATAAGATGTGCTTGCAAGCTTTAATAAAAAATTTCTGCAATTTTTCTCTTTCACCTAACTTTGAGAGTTCTGTTGCAACTTCATCCCCACACAAAATATTTTGTATAGGAAGAAGGTTTTCTGGCGTGAAAACATTTGAATCTAGTTCCTTAATATTTTGAAGTTTACACACTCTTCCCATCAGCACTTTCATTAACTGACTGAGTTTATCATGCAACAAATGTACTAGAGGCTCTTCTTTCTGAAGGAAAGATGTCACAGAACTAAAAATGTGAGAACTTGAGCAAACAAAAAGAATTTGTGCTTTCATTGTACCGTCCTTAATAATATTGTGTATCCTCTTGTAACCCCTGGTCTTAATCAAACTACTTTTCTTTTTGGGAATGAATGACAAGAAGTACTTTTGGAGAGCTTCCCATTGTTCAATCAGTCTTCTTGCAGCTGCTTCAAGGGTAAGCCATCTTGATGCAACATGTTTTATGAAGCTGTGAGTTGGAATTCTGAGCTTCTCTTGAACCATTCTGTAGTCTTCTCGTCTAACAGGCCAACCATTAAAAAATTCGTGAACAGCATATGCCAAGTCAGACACATCCTCTCCTAATTCTTGCAACCCGGCCAAAAAAGCATTATGCACAGTATGGATATTACACGTACCAATTTTTACAAGTGGTTTCCCTGTACTAGCAATTAAATCTTCTCTGATAAGTCGCTCCACCTTCTTATTGACGTTAGGACCATCACTTCCAAGCATCAAAAGCTTACATTTTGGCAAACAAGCATCATCTATAGCAACATAAATTTTTTTCACAAGTTCTGCTGAAGTTGCACTACCGATAAAAAAGGTGTGCAAGTGATGAGAGGAAATCTGCTGTTTTTTCCCAGACCAATATTTTACAC
>PNEQ01080571.1:0-42895 GCA_003012365.1 Medauroidea extradentata
CATCATGTTTCGGATATGCTGGCTGTCACGTCGGCCGCCCTCGAAGGGTTAAGACGCAGTTGGGACAGGTATCTATGACGTAGGTTCGGCGGTTTTCCCACTATGAGCCACCCGGGCTTTGAGTCATCGGCCAGCCCTCAAGGTGTTACGAAACAGCCGCCGACCACTGGCCTCCAGGAACATGGCACGCAACAGTATGATATGAATATATTTTGGTTATATATTTTTCATTTGCTTTTGCTCTTTCTCTTTGTGTTCTTATGGTAAATTTAATGAATGGTAGGTATGTTCATACTAGGAGTAGTGATGTGATGAATAAAATGATGGATTTTATAGTGGTTTTAACGGTAGGGGGCAGTTAGCTAAGGCGTTAGATGACAATTTTGATGGTCTCTTAATGTAGAGTATAGTTGTAGAAGTCGGCCGCTGCCCTGCTCTTTCGGATAGTAAATGGTATTTTACTTCCTTGATTTGACTGTGAGATTTTGCTAATAATATTAAACTCGGTGGGTTAGTTCTTATGGTTTGTGATATTGAGGGTTTGAACTGTGTTTTGTTAGGTTTAGGTTAGTGTATACTTGGGTTATGACTGCGTAATATGACTAAGTGTTACTTAATTATAATTAATGTTAGGTTTGCTATGATTGAAGGTTTGCTATTAATGAAAGGTTTGGTTTATGAGTTCAAGTGAAGTCTGTTGAGGGGAAAGTCATCGGAGAGGTTGAGTTGAGTTATCGAATAAGTTAGTTATGCGGGAGATAGAGGGGTGTGATAGTTTAATAATACATATTTGTAAATGAATTACAATTTAACGTAACAATTTACTGCCAAGTACTCTGAAATTTAGCGCAGAAAAATTAGAACTATGGTAAGTGACTTCTAACTGTAAGGTAAATGATTACTAGATTATATTATGTATGATTTAGTTATGCTACAATTGTTCAATACATATAACGACAGGGGGAACTGTTTGGTTCAATTCGGAATCTTGTAACATGAATTATGTTGTTAAAGAAATGGAAGCGAAATATATGTAAGTCTCAAAGTGTAGAAAATAATGAAAACTCTATACAAGATATGAATCTTGTAAGTCCTAGTACGGAAACACAATATATAAGTCTTACATAAGATGAAAAGTATTAAAAATGTTATGTAAGTAAAATAGGAAATTGCAAAGTGGCATTGAAAATATAATGAAATGTAAGAAAAATTAAATAAGTATTTTGGTACTCAAGAAGGGTAGGGGCATACAGATTGTAAACAGTAAATAGTTGAGTATGAAGAAAGTGTGGAGCTAAATACGGAGCTATGTGCAGAGTGTGCGGTATATGCTACTGGTAAGTAGTTATGGATTCAGCTGGAATCAAAATGCTCAGTTGCTCCTCAGACTTTGAAGAGAACATATCGGCTGAACATAACGTGCTGTTGGTTGAAGATGGATCTCGCAGAGGTTATTCATTCATGTCATCACTGTAAGAAGACTTTCGCTAAAAAATATAATGCTAGACAGCATGAAACTGGGTGTAATCGGAATGCAGAGCATGATACGTTTACATGTGAAAAGTTTAAATCTCTGCTTGGACGGTGTAGTAACTTGAAAAGGCATCTAAAATATGTAAAGGCCTTCCTTCATTGCCTACAAAGCGTAATCTTCTGCAAGTACCGAAGAAGTGCGAAGGATCATCGATAAATGCTGATGGTAGCTCTATGGTAAGGTATTCTTGCAACTACTGCAACAAGACATTTGCATATGATCATGATGCAAGAAGACACGACAAGAATAAATGTGAAAGGATTACCATCCGTAGGGTTTCCTATTGTGATAAGTGCCACCGACAGTACACTCGCATCGATAATTTACAGAAGCACTGGAAACATTGTAAAAATTATTCTGTATCAGCTGCAGTCGATCAACAGATTCAGGTTTCATCTTCTGAATTCGATATGAAGAAATGTTCTTAAGCTGAATGGAAGAGTACCTCGTCTGTAACACCTATGATCTTGTCGCCTGGTTATACATCGCAACCACGATTTATAGTTGATGAGGTGAAGCCTAACATAAATGGCTTTTTTCTGAAGCAATCTGCTTTCAAAGGAAAACTAAAAAATCATGTTGCGCCATATTTGACAAGTCCTTCAAAAGATGTTTGCTCGTTCATAGCAAGCATGAAAGAAAATATTATACACCAACTTACAGACGAATTGGAGAAACATGGTTCTTTAAAATATAATATGTGGTTGGATTGTAGCTACACAAAACTAGAATCGTATGCTTATGTATACAATAGAATAGCATTTCAGACGTCGAATTCTTCTGTATATAATGTACATGAAATCAAAAACGCTGTTGAGAAAAATATACAGAATATACGTAAAGAGGAAGAAGAAATGGTTTTGAAAGGGTCGGGCTGGACCCTGGATTCGGTAAATAATCTGGAACTGAGTACAAGTGTGTCCAGACCGCTTAATAAATAAATACCTTGTCTCTAAGTAACAGTATATAAGTATAATTTAAACAACTGCAACCTAATTTGTAAACCTGGGTGTTTTTTATAAAACTATGTGAACAAATTACGTATACATCCTACTTTAGAGGCAGTTACCTAGCGAGTTAAGATGAGAACTTGGAAACGATAATATTGAGTGTTTAATAGATACGTATAAATTTATACTTTGTGTAACTAATGTGACGATTTTCTGTTTTTACAATGTTGAAATGATGTTTGTTAATGTAAATAAAATTATGCATAAATGTATTTAATCTGGAATTCATTTGAATAAATATGTCCTTTCAAGTGCAAAAACAAGAATAGTAATATGTAATAAATGTAGTATCAGTGCAAAACTTGTTCAGCTGTGTTAAACCAGGAAGCTTAAAGTAAATTTTATATGCTTGCAAAGTGTCTTAGGTGAAAGTTCATGAAATAACTAAACCCAGTCTGAGTAGGAGGAGGGTTGAGATAAATAGGTGAAGAAAGTTTATTTATACTGTGTAACCACCGCACCGCTTTAAGATCGGAGTTACTTTATTTAAATTATTTGATTAATCAATGTATGCTTTGACTAAATCTATCCCGTGCCAGAAATTGCCTCGACTAGCCCAGCGGGTTTGATTTACTCCCGATCACAAGTCAGTCAATGTCAGTAAGTGACCAACCACTCAACACTTACTTTGCGAGAGTAAATTTGGGTCCAAACTACCAAGTGAAACAAGCGCTATTTCTTTATATGGCAACCCACTCCACACGGTCGTAAACGCCCTTATTCGCGGCAGGAATCGCACAACGACCTCCCGCATCGCACTCAGGCCACTGAGTCAGCTTCTTGGCTGCGAATTGCAATTAAATCGGCGGACGTCTAATCGCCTTTGCCCGACAATTAAATGTAATTAAACGCGTATATAAGGCTCTTGGTAACGCACCCCTGGTGGCCTACCGAGACGCGGACCCGCGGGACACGAACACACGCGTTTGTCCACGGCTGTGGCCCAGGCTCGTCTCTCTCTCCGACACCGCACTCCAAGCGACGATTTCAGACGTGGCTCCTCCCAGCCAATCAGGAGCTTTGTTTCAAATCCCCGGCCTTCCGGTATTGCTCCGAATTCGGGCGATTACGACCATATTTCGTGGTGATTTTATTTCCATAAATCACAGCTTACATTTATATAATTTTGACATCATTCTTTATTACAATTAACTATACTTATTGCAAAACATATACAAATTCTTAAAATTTAAATTAAACGGTTGGGAGAGTTGGCCGTTGTTTAGCTGTCCTCGCCCCCACCCCATGGCAGCCTCGTGCAGGCGGTAGGAGGATTCGACCAGCACTTTGTCACTGTCGACGGCTACACAGCCCAGAGTACTAGCAGATGTGTGGGCGACTACCCTGGCTCTCATCTCATCATCTCCCCGGTCCAACATATAAAATATACATTAACTCTCCCTGATCATCCTATTATCATCCCTATCACATACTACTATTTACACAGAGTACAACAAAACTTGAACCAACTCTGTACTCCAGTTCTAGCCTGTTTAATTGCCATGATTGCCACCGCTTAATTCTAAGAACATCTGACACTTAATTATAATGGACAGTCTTTAATGAATTTTACACAAATTATCCCTTCAATATGTACATTTAATGTATATCGGGCTATGCCCATGATATAACCCTCTAGGTTTCCCTGTCAGCTGTAGATGATAGGGGAAGCTATAGCCGCCAAGTTCTTGAGATTTAAGTTTAACTTCTATTTTTATATATATACATTTGCTACCCTTTGGCACTATTTCCACCATATGACACTGCATTGAATTGGCTCTTCCGCAGCACTCAATCGGCACTTCCTATGTGCTAACCACTTTGCATTATAGGTGTCAGTGCCCCCTAGGTACCACTGAGCGAGTTCTGGGTCGAAACGGTGCATGTCGGAGGTTACCAAAAAAAATCACAGACAACTTGGGAAGGAGCAAAAAAAACACCCTTGAACTCGTTCTCAGCCCGGCTCCTACAGTTCGGGTAAGGCCAAGGTCGGCTATCCCCCTTCACAAACTACTGGCGACAACAAAATACACAAAAAATACAACAGCTCTTTCCCCGTCCTATTTACAATGTCCACCTACAGGATGCTTCACAAAGCCTACTGCACTGCCTGTGTCCTGGTACATCTGATGCAGAGAGTGTTTGGGCGGCAGGTTCTGCAATTACTCGCGCGTCTCCCTTATCTCAGGGTATGTCTCCTGCCCCATGCACAGTCGCTCTCTCCACTTGCGCATCTCCTGCCTATTAAGGGGCCTGACTATCAACACCTGAAATTCCGTGTTCCTCGCAACGTTGCCATCTCCCCCTGGCGGATTGCGCGACAGCGCGTCCGCGAGTACCTGCCATCTCAGTGGTGCATACTGGATATCTAGGTCAATGCACGAAAAACATCGACACCCCTTAGACCGTTGCAACAGTTCCTCTACCGGCAGCAGCGCTTCTCGCTCAGGCACAATCAGTGTGTTGATCAGTCTTATATCTAAGCAGATTCGCACACAGTCCTGTTTCTTTGGCACCACTACGAGCGGATTAAGGTACGGGGCTGCGCTCCGCTCAATAATGCCCCTATCTAACAGCCGAGCAAGCTCCTGTTCTACTGCCGGTCTCAGTTTATGTGGCACAGGGTATACGTGGGCAGCATATGGCTTGTGGGCCTTCACCTTAAACTGGCTGACGAATGTTTTTATTTTCCCGGTCTCCGTCGAAAACACGCCTGCATGTGACAATACAATAGTTTCCAGCTCGTCCCGCTGTGATTTATCTAGCGGAAATTTTCGGTAGTGGTACGCTTCCGACCCTGATTGCGCGGTGCACAGTGCCGTCGCCTCTATGTGCTCTGGCGGCGCTTCGATCGCAGAAACACGCAGTACTGTTTGTTTATTCTCATGTGAGCACACCGGGTTACCGCCATCGGCACCTCATATTCTTGCCCATTTACCGATAAACCTAACATCTTCTTCCTGCAATTAATGCGCGCCTCTATCCGCAACAGGGTGTCCATGCCAATCAACACCTCTGGTTTCACGTCTCTCGCAACGAGAAAATTAAGGGGAGTGTTTACCTTGCCTATGCCGACTAATGGCTTTCATTTTGTTACCATTTACGCCTACTATTGCGATGCCTGTGACAGGTAACATCACAATCTCTTTACTTCCCCCTTCGCTCTGCAACTGCCGCAACACAGACTCTCGCATCAAAGAAACCTCGCTCCCAGTGTCAATAATGGCTTTAAACTCGCGCCTGCAAATAGTCACGCTCACAACAGGTGATTTTTCTGCGCCTACTCCTCCAGTCGGATTGGGCGAATCCCATAAGGCTTCATTTACGGCTTTGTCTAGTGGCATGTTTATTTCGCATCTGTATGCCTGGTACTCCGTCCCTTCCTTCCGAGCCCTTAACTGCGTGGGACTTCCACAGCTAGGCTCTGTCCGTTTCCCGACTGAGCAAACTGTTCGTTTACCTCGGCCACTGTGTATACTTGATTTTCGAGCCCCCAGTCAACGATCCCATTGCTTCTAACATGTGTCTCTGTCCCTACCGGGTCATTCAATACTTTCGTTTGTCTCACTCCCGCTGTGCGCGTCAATGGGGGCTGCCCGAATGCAGATCCACTCCCTCGGTCATTTTCTCTTCGTCTATCCCTTCTCTCCTTCCATCCTCTGTGCCTGCTTTTTCCGCGTTCCTGGCATTCTCGCTTCCAGTGACGTCTCTCTACACCCGCTTGGCCTTGAAACCCGTCCAGCTGAGTTCGGTCCGCCTGCATCTCAAACCGCTCTACCAGCCTAATTAGTGTGTCGGTGTCCTCTACCTCGGCGGTAATTATCGCCTCTCTGACATACCGTGGTAGGTGCTTCGCCAAATGGTATACTAGACGTGACGGAGAGAACGATTGGTCCAGGTATCGATTCTCGTCAATTATCTCCCTTAGATAATCGGACATAGTCACTTCGCTGTCCTGGCCATATCGACCCTGATAAATGTGGTTTACTAATTTATCCTGGACAATTGGAGACCAGAAGCGATGCATGAATGCTGCCCTACATTCGTCGTAAGTTCCCCAACTTTCCAACACACACTGCGCCCAGTTGTCCGCAGGCCCTGCCAACCGACTCAGAAATAACTCCACTCGCAGAATCTCACTACATGGAAAATTCCTCACATATTTGTCCATGCGTTTGATAAAGCGAACCGGCCTCGCACCATCTAGCTGTCCAGTAAAAACAGGTACTAATCGGCTTACATTAGGCGGCGTAACTGTCAGTGTTCCTCCGATAGACGTGCCTTGTGCGATATTTCGCGCCAAGTTATTGTGCTCTGTCTCTACGTCACCTACCTTTCGTTGTAACGAGAGCACGGTATTTTCAATACGACTCACGTCGCTAGAGATGTCTTCGACGCGCGTCTGTGTGACCTGAACATCGGACCTCACAATCTGAACATGAGTTTCGCACCACTCCGCGACTGCATTTATCCTCTCGCAAATTGCTCCTCTGGCCTGCATATTAGCCTCGTTCTGCCTGTCAGTTTCCACCTGCCAGTGCGACTTAAACTCCTCCAAACGACTATCGATTTTCGCCTCTAACTCTGTAGCGTGCTCCGCGAAGTGACGTGCCACCCGGGCCTCGAAATTGCGAAATCGCTCATCCACTGCATTTATCTTTTCCCCTATTTCATTCCTCATCTGCTGCATCTGACTTCGCAAGCCCTGTGACTGATTTTTTATTACTGCCATCATATTTCCTAACAGCTCACGTAGACCTACCGCTTCAGGACCCTGCATTTCTACCTTACTGCCGGCTCCCGACGCAGAACTGTCCTGCAGCGACTCGGTCGTCAACCTACCTAGACCTTGGCTCGAACCCGGGTCTGTAGAAACACCGTCTATCCCCTCCATCTCTGGCCTTTTACCGAGCCCTACTTCGTTAGGAATTATTGCACCTGTACCCTACATTAAAGTACTTACTCCTATCTGCACTCGTTCCTCTGGGGACAGCCTGTCGGTGTCTCGGAGTTTCGCCGAGCGGTACCTAGTGAGTATAACCTAGGGGTAGCATGCACAACAGCTAACACTTTCACCGCTGATGTCACTCGCCGCTCCCTCCTGGATCACGTCGTCTGACTGCTGGAAGGTACTTTGAAGTGACCACTCACCACCTGGACAGTTCAATCGGCACCTGGGTTCGATGCTCTGCGCCGCCCCATCTGTTGTCGGGTCGTCGTGAGGCCGTGATGTCTTCTCTGTGACCGCTCATTCGCCGTCCGACGTCGGTACCCTCGCCGCCAAAGACCTGCGTCGTGGTTCCGTCGCTGCTCCGTCCAGATGTCAGTCCAACAACCGGTACCCTCGCCGGCAAATCCGCAGTGCCTCAGTGGTGTGTGTTCACCCGCAGCTCCGTCCTTGGGTCAGTCTCTCGCCGTACGTTTACGAAAGTTGGCACCTTCCGCCACGTTTCCGCTCTCCGCGATGTTGCACGGTCTCCGTCGCAGTCTCTTATTTCGCCGCACTTCTCGCGTCGCGAAATGTTCGAGTTATATCTCAGGGAATGTATAAGTTCAGGCCCCTAAGTTGGGTAAGCCAATCTGTACACGCCCTTCGCAGTCGTAAGATCGGAGTTACTTTATTTAAATTATTTGATTAATCAATGTAGGCTTTGATTAAATCTATCCCGTGCCAGAAATTGCCTCGACTAGCCCAGCGGGTTTGATTTACTCCCGATAACAAGTCAGTCAATGTCAGTAAGTGACCAACCACTCAACACTTACTTTGCGAGAGTCTATATGGGTCCAAACTACCAAGTGAAACAAGCGCTATTTCTTTATATGGCAACCCACTCCACACGGTCGTAAACGCCCTTATTCGCGGCAGGAATAGCATAACGACATCCCGCACCGCACTTAGGCCACTGAGTCAGCTTCTTGGCCTGCGAATTGCGATTAAATCGGCGGACGTCTAATCGCCTTTGCCCGACAATTAAATGTAATTAAACGCGTATATAAGGCTCTTGGTAACGCACCCCTGGTGGCCTACCGAGACGCGGACCCGTGGGACACGAACACACGCGTTTGTCCGCGGCTGTGGCCCAGGCTCGTCTCTCTCTCCGGCACTGCACTCCAAGCGACGATTTCAGACGTGGCTCCTCCCAGCCAATCAGGAGCTTTGTTTCAAATCCCCGGCCTTCCGGTATTGCTCCGAATTCGGGCGATTACGACCATATTTCGTGGTGATTTTATTTCCATAAATCACAGCTTACATTTATATAATTTTGATATCATTCTTTATTACAATTAACTATACTTATTGCAAAACATATACAAATTCTTAAAATTTAAATTAAACGGTTGGGAGAGTTGGCCGTTGTTTAGCTGTCCTCGCCCCCACCCCATGGCAGCCTCGTGCAGGGGGTAGGAGGGGTCGACCAGCACTTTGTCACTGTCGACGGCTACACAGCCCAGAGTACTAGCAGATGTGTGGGCGACTACCCTGGCTCTCATCTCATCATCTCCCCGGTCCAACATATAAAATATACATTAACTCTCCCTGATCATCCTATTATCATCCCTATCACATAATACTATTTACACAGAGTACAACAAAACTTGAACCAACTCTGTACTCCAATTATAGCCTGTTTAATTGCCGTGATTGCCACAGCTTAGTACTAAGAACATCTGACACTTATTCTAATGGACAGTCTTTAATGATTTTTACACAAATTATCCCTTTAATATGTACATTTAATGTATATCGGGCTATGCCCATGACAACTGCTGGTGCTATAGTGAAAAACTTATGTACGCTTGATATGGTTTTACTGGGTAAATTTGATTTGGTGAAAATGTTACTGATGGGTTGGTGCTGTTTGTGCATTTGAATGGTCTGTGAAAACGAAAGATATTTGAGAGATTGATTAACTCTGTTACTGGTAGTGGCTGGAACACAATTAATTTTATAGTGACAGGATAAGTCTAGGATGTATTGAAACAGTAGATGAATGCAGATAGAACAAAAAAAACTCTACATCCAAAGTTTTGGAAGATGGAGTCTGTTAGCTGTATTGAATCATTCAAAATGCTGATACTGAAAGTCACCTATAGAGTTGCATCAAGCTAAAACTCCAATATGATGTCACATCTCAGGAATTTGACGACTAATGTGATGGGTGGAGTAAGGGGGAAGTACAAAGGTTAGTGTTGCACCATACTGCGACACATGTATGTGCTGACTCGACGAGGATGGGGAGGTGGTACAGGATGGTATCATGGTATGGAGGGGAGTGGTGTCACATTTTTTAGCATGTATGTGATGATTGGGGAAGAAAGGGGATGGCTAAAAGAGGACGGTGATGATGAGGGGAGGGGGAGGTGTCTGGCAGTGACTTGAGTGTAAATTATGGTGTGGTACTAAGAAAGCCTCGTCTTGGCATAGTGTTGGTTATTTTTTAATTTAATTAAAATACATATTTTCTGTATTAGGTGTGAGCGGGTTATGGAAGGAATGCGAAATATAAAATCGGGGGACTCTGAGAAAACCTCTATACTTTATTTGATTGAATTTATTGAAAATGGTTCGAGAATAGCTAGAATAGGAGTCGGGTTTAAGATATTAGCATGAGAGAGAGTGGAGGAGCCCATATAGTTGAAGTATAAATATTTACTTAACTTATTTTTACTAGAAATATATGTTTACTTTATGAAGTCTGAGTGGGGGTGACAGGAATGCGAATAAAAAAAAATTCGGAAGACTCTGAGAAAACCCCTATAGTTTATTTGACTGAATTAATTGACAGCAGGTATCCCGGAAAATATGGATGCTGGAAACATAATTGCCGATGAGAAATATTGCTCATTCAGGCTGCTATTGCTCCGTATTCAGCCTCCTCCAGCCTGATGGAGCAATACTGTATTTTTTAGTATTTATTTAATATTCCAGGAAATGTTTAGGGAAATCCGTGTAATTTTGAGGAAAAACGGGAAATTTTGAGGTAAAGCAGGAAATGTTAATGATTTTGAGGAAAAAAGGGAAATTTTGA
Source organism: Medauroidea extradentata (assembly GCA_003012365.1). Classification (NCBI taxonomy): domain Eukaryota; kingdom Metazoa; phylum Arthropoda; class Insecta; order Phasmatodea; family Phasmatidae; genus Medauroidea; species Medauroidea extradentata. Next base: position 10,575 of record PNEQ01080571.1, read on the forward strand.
GGTAAAAACGGGAAAATTACGTCATCCTAGATGGTAGCGATGACGTCATCATCGAATCCGACAATCCGATCCCCCATCCCCTTGTGCCAGAACCGCCCAAAATATACTACTTATATTTGCTAGCAAAGGAATCACAAAAGTGCGGCATTATGAATGTAAAATTTCAGTTGGTCATGCTAACAGCCTTGTTTTTAAAGACCATTTGGAGTTTGTACTCCAAAGTGCAGGACCAGAGTCTACTTGAGTCAGAACTGGGACATGGACCACCCAGCTTCCAGATTTAGCCTCTGTCGCAGTATTTGTAATACCTCAGTCTCCTCTGAGTTGTAATATGAAGACTTCGGGAGTATATCATGATAACCTCCTTTCCTGTACTTTCAGCTTATGCGTAATAAATTATGTCAACTACAGACAAAAGCGTTACTTAAATTTATTATTTACTATGTGATTTAAAATAAACTACATACCTATATTGTAAATAAGAATTTATAGATATAATTTTTTTTACATCTGCAGTAATTATTTACTTCCGAGGTCTTCAATTAATTATGCATTTTCTTGCACGACCACGGACACGATATTCGTGTCTTCTTCTGACAGCAGATTAGGATATTAGACTCCATGCTGTTATATATTTGCTTGAGGTCACTCACTACTATACTTGTTAGTAACCTGCTGCACAGACTGATAATTTCTCTGTAATGTAGCCAACATAAAATTTACTTATCATTCACGTGAACTACAATACGTCATTACATGTGCATAATTTCATTAACCCAGAATTTATCCTCTAAAGGCTATATGATTCTGTTTTATTTATACCATTCAGAATTGTTATATACATATTTTTCATATTAACAATGCATTTACTTTGAATTTTAGAGAGTCATTATGGATTTCGCCCTGCAATACTACAGGAATGTTTTGTTTGGATAAAACTTATATATACAGAAAGCTGATGTGACCACGGAATTTCGGTAGAAAGGTAGATGAGCTAAACTTCACGTCGATACGTTACTTAACTGGACGGCGTTATGCATCATAAGACTATGCGCCAATTGTGTAAAACATGCTAAAACTCTAAGATTTGAAACATTCATCCAAAAAATTAGGTTAGTTATATATAGTCAATATTTATAACATGTTATAAAGCTAAAATAATATTTCTAGAGCTGATTCAAAGCTGAAGAATGTTTCCTACATGTATAACAATTGCCACGTACTCTAGTGACGTGTAACGCCGTCTAATTTATTAAATGCACTGACGATAGTTGAAAAATATTATTATACAAGATATATATTACTCGGATATTTCTGAATTCCCTCTTGGAAAACTTAAATCAAGGTAGGCCAATCGAGGAACCAAATATACTTCCTTTAACATGTAAGTCCGTAATTTTACCACTGTGCCATCTTTCTCGGGTGATGTAATTCACTTGTGTGTCATTTCAGTAAATCAGTCCATTGAAATAGTACACAGCTTCACGATATTACGATTGACAGTACCTTAAAAAATTGTCACATACCAATGGAAGTCTCAAATGTTCCAGGGATAAGATATCTTGTATATAACAACTTATTTAACAACTGTCACTGTATTTTATAAATTAACTAATTTTTTTAGCTTACCTATGTACACTTATCTTTTCATACTATCAAATTTCTCTGAATTAATTAGGAAGTATAATATCTAAGTGCAGTCATTCGATATCGGCGATCCATGAAAATTTCAGGATGTCTTGTACATATTTGAACGTCTTTATAATACCATGCGTTGTGTTGTGTTTTTCTACACATATTTTGTACAATTAAATAAGACATCCATTCAAACACCTACAACACCCATTCAACAATAAAAATAACCAAATAATTTTTAAATAAAAATGCCATAAACTCTAAACTATATCATATATGAATTGCTTAATTTTGAAACAAAAGAAATTTTCTGAATTTTAACGACACATAATGGTACTTTAAACTAAATAACTCAAATTAATTTTAACAAAAAATGGATAAACTAATTATTCCTAAAGTTATTGTACCATGTGAAAAAAAGTATAATTTATTATAACTAAGTAAATTAAAGAAAAAAATATTTTTCTATAAAAAATTTAGTTATTTACCATATATATTGCGTGGAAGACGGAAATTTAATTCGACCTTGATATATGTTTGAGTATTATTAATAAAAATAATGTATTAATAGCTTGGTTGGAATAAATAGAATTATCCAGAAAAAATATTAAGCTATATTAAAGAAAATAATACAATTATTCCAGAAAAATTTGGAACAATTAACATAGAAGCATAAATAAAGAAAATTAAACAAATTTACAAAAATGTTAAAATTAAAGACAAGCTCCAGCCTTTCATTGTGTTTACTTGACGTTGTTTTCATTTTATGTAATTTAACTTGAATCTTATAGTTTAGATCAATATTCTTACTTTAAATTTCTTTCTCTAACCAATAATTAGAACAAAAATAATCTGGTATATTTTTGAATTAAAAAAAAAAAAAACATTATCTTTCCACATTACATTTTAACATAAAAATTGGACATAATTTAACCTGGTCCTTCTTCTGAATTTTCTAATATCTTACAATCTGTTGATTTTACATTGCCAGTTATTTCTCCCATTTTTATATTTTCTATGGTATCTTTGTCTTCTTCTATGTATAACAAGGTACCTATACCTTGGAAAATTTTTAATGTTTTTAAGTAAAGTATTTTCGGGCAAGAGTGTGCATTGAAAGTAGAAATACCGTGTTTTATTTCTATAAACGATTCATCTTTAGGATAGTAAAACATTTATAATTCTTGTCTAAAACTATTATATGGAATACAAATAATGCCTTGTTTTTAAAAGTGGGACCGCGGTGGCCGGAATGCCAAACCTCTCGCTTCCCGCAAAGGCGATCCGGATTGGATCGTGCCGGACGATGCCGCTGGTCGGCGGGTTTCCTCGGGGATCTCCCGCTTCCCCCACCCATTAATTCCGGCGCTGATCCATACTCACATCATGTCACCTTCCACCAGCGTTAAGGGCGTTCAAGTGGGGAAAAATTCATAATTTTATATTTGTATAAAATAGTGTTAGTTTTGCAGACATTACTTAAGAATACATTAACATCTAACGGAAAAAAATTAGCTCATCTAGTTTTCTTGTAATGTCACTTCAAAGTCAAAATTTGCATATTTTTACTTCATACAAAACTTGAAAACCAGTAAATATAATGAAATGGAAAAAATCTCATCAAAACTACACGTCGCCGTCTACGGCTTGAAGCATATACAAACACATTAGAAAATATTTTTGTGTTTAAAATAAATTTCTAAAAGTACCAAAAAAAATTTTAATTTTGAAATTTTTTATTTAACATAAACATTTTTTGTAACGGGTTTTAAATGCTACAGGCCATAGACAGTAACGCGTAGTTTTGATATGATTTTTTTTCATTTCATTATGTTAACTGGTTTTCAAGTTTTGTATGAAGTAAAAATACGCAAATTTTGACTTTGAAGTGCCATTACGGGAAAACAAGATAAGCTAATTTTTTTCCGTTAGAGGTATATGTACTCTCAAGTAATGTGTACAAAACTAACACTATTTCATACAAATATAAAATTATGTTTTTTCCCCACTTGAACAACCTTAAAGACCTAGATGTTTAACGCTGACCAAAATATCTCACTCAGTTACTCATAATTTTTAAAGAATATATTAATTTTTCTTAGCTTCTATAAAATTATTATTTTTGGGTCCTTCAACAATGTAAACAAATTTTTTTCCATTTTTTCACCTAAAACCCCAGAACATTTCAACTTTTTTTATCATTTACAACAAACGCATATCGCACCTCTAGAACAAGTCTATCGTAACTAAAAAAAAAAAAAAAAAAAAAAAAAAAAAAAAAAAAAAAAAAAAAAAAAAAAAAAAAAAAAAAAAAAAAAAAAAAAAAAAAAAAAAAAAAAAAAAAAACATTGTTTTCGGGAAAATTGATTTAAAGTTTTAAGGTTACCTAGTAAATCACAGATTAGACAAAAACATTACACAGTCTGCAATTTGTTTTACAAGAAACGTTTTCATCGTACTATTAAGTACAATAATGAAATGTAGAAAAAATTTGTTGTGTTATTTTAACAAAAACATCTTAATTTTGAGTTGCGATACTATTACTTTGTCAAAATTGATATTTATTTTGTGTTACAGTAATATGTTAACATTAATAAATTGGTGCAAATAAATAATTTTTTTAATAAAACAGCTAACACTGGAATTTGGTGCCTGTCAAAAATAATACTGATATATTATTTTCAAATACAATCATTTTTAAGCATCACATTACAGCTTTAAGAAAATTCTGTACTCTAAGATTTACAATACAAACTTTAAGAAAATTCAGTTTTTAATCTTCCATTTTATGTAGAACTTACTGTAAATTACTTAAAAATTGCATAAGTTAGTATTCCCTAATATTACATTTAAAAAAGTTCTTCTCACTATAACCGCAGCTGCACTTCAGATTTACATTCGTTATTCACACATTTGCTGTTGATAGTTTCACTAATCCTCTACTATCTAATTCAGACAAATGACTTTTAAAGATTTTTGAAAAAAAAAATTATTTCCCTACTGATTTATATAAGTAAGACACCGTCACTAAAAATGAATTTGCTGTTAAAAACTGCTTTTCTTTAATGCATTAAAATTAAGGCCGATAACATTCTTCGTGACGATAATGTCAATATAGCAGCAGTAGTTCAAGTTTGTCTGCTATTTTATTCGCTGTCCGAGCCACTCTCGCTTTCAGAATGTCCTTTGCTTTTGTTTTTATTTTCATCAGTCGTTGGAGGGACTCTGTAGCTTGCTGAATATTTTAAGGAAATACATGCTCTCTTTGGTTGATCACCTCTCTGACAACCGCGCACGTTTGTCTCCTTGAATACTGTTTCGGAGAAACTGGTTTTGACGAAAATACTGACCGGTTTCTGCTTTATGTATGCCATAACTTTAATATCATTCCATTACCCATAGTCAAAGTGATATTATTTCCTACCTCTGATGGCAGGGTTTTTAGGACTTTGATGTCTTCAGTCTGTTTATTTTGTAGGGCTCTCTAGGTCTCTTCGCTAAATGTCAGACTGGAACCCACTGCTTAGGAGCATAGACAGGGATTCCTCTTAAAGCCCTTTTATTTTCTTTCTCAATACATGAATGCATGCTATTGCCTTAATTTTGGGAGTGACAAGTTATGAGATATTAATGTGTGATAATTGGGATATCTTCTGTTGCACCTGTAAACAGGAGTAGTGATGACAATAACTTATTCTTGTTTTGCCCAGCTCAGTTATCAGAATAAAATATAACTCTTTTGTTTAGGCAATTATCTCTGAGGTACAGGTAAATATAGGTGCCCATTTCATTAGCTCCTCTTTTTGCGATAGTCTCATCCCAAAAGTAGCAGTTTCTTCAACAGACATTTTATTTACTCTGTAAACATTTTATTCTGTTTTATTTTCGAAATTATAGTAACTTGACTATCTTTACTTTCCATCACTTTTTCCACTAAAGTATAAATTAATTCCTGACAAATGTCACTGGCATCATTGGGAACTTTTTCTATAGCAAACATTCTTTCTGTTGTTCAGTGTTATCGCCCTGAAACAAATAGCATAATACTAACACAATTTCAATTCAATAATATAATGCTTACATCAACTGAAAAAGTATTCTGACAATGCATGATAAACAACCATGTCACTTCCGAAAATATAATGTAAGAATAATGTGCAACACTTTATAAAATACTACTTGCTATTGTTTAAACATGTTTAGACAAATAATATTGCTTTCAAGTGATTTTACAGCACAAAACTTTATAACACGTTGTGTTACTTCTTCTGTTCAAGTCGAAGTGTCCTTTTTAGTTTCATAGTGAACAAAGGTTGTCTGGCTGCATTGAAAGGAAGATAAACTTGTGTTTACTGTAGCATTTTTTTTGTAAAAGATTGCTCACAATAATCATTATTAATTTGTTGCAAAGCAAGATCGACTAAACGATGACCCCCTTGAAATCATTTTCAATATGAAAAATATGAAGCAACTAACACATACTTGCCACAGTTAAAAACAAACATTAAAACAAAACAACCACCAAAACAAGCTGTTTTATAAAAATAATTGGAAAAAATTACACTACAACACATTTGTACACATAAAATGCTGTTTTCCATAGCTCAAGTACAAACTTTAAAGTTAAACAATTCCTTGTTCAACCCCTTTGCATTAAGAAAAAAAAAACTACTACATAAAAGAGCAAGACTATCAAATTAGACTTCCGATAGTCTAGCACAAAAATACATCAGGAAATTTCAATGAAAAGTATCATGAGTCAATATGTGATAGTATTTCATTTACTAGACTTTCTGTTTGCAGCAATGCAAAACAATTCCTACATTAATAGCATAAAAACTACTTGCAACACCCTTGCATGAAATAGATTAAAATTAGTGCAATGCACTACTGAACATAAGTCAAAACATTAAATTTTTGAGTTACGATAATCTTGTTTTGGGGGTGCGATATAGGCCTATTTTATAAACTCAAGTTGTAGCAAAATCTATCGATTTTTGTTTAAAATTGTATTTTAATTCTTTTTCTGTTCCTGTTAAGTTTTGTTCCGTCTGTAATATATTTTTGTATTCTTCTTTAAATGCTAAAATTTTATCTAAATTTTCTAGTTTTCTTTGTTGTATATTCAAATTTTCTAATTGCCGTTCTCTCTTTTTAGTAGACTGTAAGTATGCAATATTAATTGGTTCGATTTCTTTAAAAGTATGAGGAAAATTTTTGCTGTTAATATTTGCTCTTTTTTCTACATACAAATGGAATAATATTATTTGTTTTAATTAAACCGAATTCTTCTAAATTTATGTTATCAGGTATTGTATAAAATAAACTGTTAGATTTATAAAAAACATGTTTTTCGAAACTTTATAAAACAACATCGGTTTACAGAAAATACATTTTCTGTTTCTTCTAAAATTTCTGTGTAGTTAATAGGTAAATAATTTAAACTAAATGCAGATAAAAAATTTAACTAATTTTTGTCTTTCTTCTTTATCTTCTGTTAATTTTATTTGTATTCCTGTTAAATTTTTTAGTATTTTTTTGCCCCAACAAATATATTGTTATACATTTTTACAAACAACATAACTATTTGGTAACGAATTGGTTATTTTTCCCGCATTGTAAATAGTGAAACAGAATAGAAAGGAGCTTGTTCATAATATTTACTGTTATTTGTTATTAATTTTAAACAATCTGTTAATGGGTTAAAATCTTGTTTTCTTCGAAATTTTCGTAAGCATAGTTATAAATGGTTGCTTCTAATCGAGTAATTCCGTTATATTTGGCTAAAACAAAAGAAAATTTATATTTTTTATCAGGACAATTTTAAAAAATCTATAATGTGGTTACCAAGTTGCTTATATACTCCAGGGCGTGTTTTTTGGCAAATAAATTTATTGTAAATTTTTACTCTAGAATTAGAATTTATCCAAGTTATACATTCTTTTCCAACAGAACTACTATTATTAGCTATTACATAACATTTTTCTTCATATTTTGCTCCTTCTAAACAAAAATTTAAATTATTTGTTAAATATTTAATAATTTTTTCTTTCTTAAAATACCAGTAAAATCTTTTGTTGTATCCAAATCTAATAAATATTAATACTCTTTGGCTAATTCTGTTAATTTTTTGTAATTCCCTTAAAAGTGTGTCTAATTTAAAATCTGCTAATTCAATTTTATAAAAAAAAGCAATAGGATTTTTATATTATTTGTTTATAATTTATATATCTTCGCCAATAATTTGTTTCATTCCCTTTATTGTTTGTACATTAGAATCTAACAAATAAGGAGTTTTTGATTTAACTCTACATTTTTTACTAATTCAAATTTAGAAAATTTTATCTTTAAAAACTTCTTAAACTGCCACATGTAGATTTTTTAATAGAAATTAACTATTTTTCATTTTTCCTTCGCAATTTATAAAACCAATTAATTAAACAATCATAGTACAAACGCAAAAATGTTTTATAATTGCTTTAAATTCTTGTAATTGTTTTTCTCCATTTGTATAAATTTTACCTCCAATATTTATAATAAGATTATTACTATTATTTAAATTTTCTGTAAGGAACCATAATAAAACTTCCCAACCCAAAAATATTAAAAAACCTCACAACCAAAAAAATTATTAAAGAATCCAACCCAAAATTTGTAGTATATCTAAACCAACCCCCCAAAATATATAAAAGTTTAGGTACTTAAAAAGTAGCTGAAACTGGGTAGCTGAAAGCAAATCGCAGTACTTTGTTTTACCTACTGTATATGAGGATTGAACCCGGTATTATCAGAACATGGGGCCTGAGAGACGAACGACGAAAACTCGAGACGTGACGACGATATCTTCGATGTTGGAAAGTCTCCAGCTGTCGAGTTTTTTTTATCAACTTCCTTGTATGATTGAGCTAGCGAGACCTTTAACATAGTTTTCTTAGTAGTTCATTTACTAGCAAACAGAATGCGTTTGAATGCACTTTCAGGATGTGTTGTTGACCAAACCTACATTTTACTAACATTTATTGAATTTAATTAAAAACAAATTTGCTTAGGTATTTTTTGTGTATAAATGAAAATTAATATATTTGACATAACTCAAGTATCAATTTGGCTAATACTAAAGTAATTTGTAATTATTATATAAGTTTTAGTGTAGTTATACACTGATAGTTCATATTATTTATTTTAAGTACATATGGAAAAATTATAAAATGTAATAAATAGGAAAATTGTCCATATTCAGTGATCTCTGTAGACGAGCGGCCATAATTTACAGAGGAAGTAGACTGTGGATAAAGGTGCCGGTATTTTCTCAAAATACCAATTCTGTTTCCAGCTCTGCCCTCTTCCACATCACGTGTTGTAACGCCGAAACACTGAGTCGCCGCTATAAACGGGGACTAAGTACTCGTGCAGGCGTGCCAGTCAAACAGAGTCGAACCTATTAACTGCTAATGTAACTCGTGAACGTATGGATGCAACACAGTGGAAGAACTAAGGGATGAGGCAAAGGGAATTATGGTGGGTATTTTGCTATTTTTAGTTATACTCTAATTTATATTAGTTTAGTTTTTTTAAGTAAGGATGGATAATATTTCTATAGGAAGGGCAATGAAAGATCTAGATAAAGAATCGTCAAATTTAATACATCGAATTTGGAAATGTGTATATAAACTTTAAATTAGATTGTGTTGTTCTGGACATAAATATTTTTGAAATTTTATAATTTTTTTTGTTTTGTTTATTAAGTGGAACAAGTCATAGAAATGATGGATAAACATTACATTGATTATAATTTTCATTTTGTTAGTGGTTTTGCTCGAGAGGAACAAGTTTATTTCAGTATCACAATAGAATTTGATCAAAACTATATGAAATTAAAAATTTTAATTATTTGATTTATATTCGTTTCACGGGTATTTTATTATGGCTTCATACGAAAATTTTTACGAATTTGAAATAAAATTCCATTTTAGGAACACTTACTAGACGTTTAAAATTACTGAAAAGAATTCTAACCAAAATTACTTAAAAAGGTTAAGAAAGTTATTTTTTATCTAATTTTTTGTGCTTTTCATTTTCTATTTCATTTGCGATCATTTGTATTCCTGAAATTAAAATAACAAATTTTTCCCCCTTTTGCGGCGATTTTGTAAAAATATCTTGATAAGGAATTGTAAACAAAGTGCCTTAATATTTTTGATATTTTAGGGAATTTGTTACTGTGTCATTTTTGAGCACGAAAAAGGGTGCTTGTCTTAGGACCGGCAAAAGCTATCTACTGAAGCCCTGTCATGCATTGTTTTCTTGAAGAAACCACTTAGAGAACGTACCGCATGGCACATAATCATGCTTGCTAAGAACGTTGTTCTTTCTTGTCTGGTAGGGATGCATTCGGTTCTCGTGCAGAACTCGTAGGATCTTTGAATGGCCAACACACACAGCACGTGAACTTACGTTTCATTCCTACCGCATACGTTGCAGCATGTTTTCAAGAAATGCCACCATCTTATTTCTTATCCGAGGTACTCCAGCATTCGACCTCGTCACTGTGGTAGAATCTTCATTCCGGAATCTTTGATGGGGCCGAACAAATGTCGCACGGGAGACTGACGACGCGTTGGATAGTGCAGAAAATACAACTCCACTGCTTGCCTTGCAGTAGTCGGCTATCTCTGGTCGTGTACAATGTTTAGAGGTACGTCAATTTCGCGGATTCATCTGGAAGCAGCTTAGACTTGTCAGTCCTATACACTTACTGGCCACAATCGATTATCTTTTAGCTTATAACCGTACAAGCAGGTAGCAACCGATAGAACTTCGCATTATTTCCTTATATACTACTGGCTTGCAGTAGTCAAACGCTTTTCGTAACAGCCGCCAGTAAGTCACAGACATGACAATGAAGTATACATAATTGGTGTTCAACCTGACCTGGAATGTATCTGCGAAACTTACGTACCTCTAACAATGTTCCATACTTCCACAACTGAACTGTAGGCACGCCCAGACTTGTCAGCAGCAAAGGCTACCGCCACGTACATACAGATTGCATACTCACATGTTTCCTCAGTTAATTTTCTGAAGCCGCTCAGGTGACCCTGAACCCTCCGCAGGGTCATACTGCATCTTCGTATTTTGATTCGCGTTTCTCAAAAAGGGTTCACCTGAACGAGTAAAATGAGAGGTAATTTTTCTCCTTACTGTCGTAGTAATCAATAATAAGCATAGAATATTTCGTTAACGCTTAATATTTAAACGTTGCCCACACGTATAGGGTGAGCAACCCTATGTAAGCAATGAAGGGGAACTATTTTGCCAACAGCATTTTAACAGATTTATTTGCTCCTATTCTTGGAACTCTGTGCAAAGTTTGATGGCTCCATATACCATAATTACTTATATATATTTCCAATACGTATTATATTACTAAATATTATTTTCAACATCGTGTAATTCCTTTTACTCACTCTATACACATTAGTGTTGGTCATTGGAACCCCGCCTTATTTTAAGTAAACAACCACGTCTTGGAGTCTGGCACATGAAAGCTGTTTCACGTTATTTAATCGTAAAAAGGCGAAACATTCTCTCTAAATTACTAGCAAACTAACACTTAGCCTACCCCTAGTGGTTTATTTTATGTGACCTATAATGGGCTAAACTTTTGGTAAAAGAACTGAATAATTCCGACTTTTGGGTATTAACTAAACAATCAACCAGAATTTCATAATTTTATCAATGTTATGGCAAGGTGCTTATTCCATAAGCATCAAATGTTATACTAAGTAAACGCCAACAGTTTGGTTTACAACACGTGACAAACTAATTACCAACCGAAACAAAAATTGATACATATATGTGCTTGTGCATCTAACCCAGCAAAAAACGTATATTTTTAACATAAATAGTATATATTTACTAAAATTATGGTTGCAGGATCCCGGATAAGCGGAAAATTATAACAAAACCCAATAATATATAATTACCAACTTCTTACTATCATTAATAAAAAATTATTTTGCAGTGCGACTGAAGAAGAATATTGGAAAATTACTCATAACCTATAAAATTTGTTCCATTGCATTAATGTTTCTATTTTAAATAGGTTTTGCTGTTGTAGAAATTATTTTGTTTTGAAACGTTGGGCCAACATAAAATCAAGTACCAAAAGCAAACAGTAGGTTATTCCAACGTTCTACTCACCATTTCATATATTCAAAGCTGCTCTTCCTATACTTAGGTAGAAAAAACTGTCATGGCATGTGAGATTGGGTAGTAATATACAGTATTTTCCATTTTAACATTTTTGTATTATCGAACATTTATGTTGTTTTAATAACATTGTCCGAACCCATGAATACGTACCAAATTCCAACCATATGATTAACAACGCGTTACCAATATTCTGCCAACCTTTTCAAATGTTCAGAAAATTACCATTCCAATTCTCAAATTTAGAAAATTCTTTATAGCATATCGATTGGGTAGAAATAGGCCTACATCCATTTTTTTCAATTCTACATTTTTTCTGCTGATGAAATTATGAAGGTTTTATACGGTTGTCCAAAGTTAAACTTTCATACCAAATGCCTACTGTACAGGATCATCGATAAAGAGTGATACAATTTCAAAGTACTATAGTTTTGAGACTGGTTACCGTATTCAAACGATTCTACCACCAAACTGTCGGGGAAGGATGAAAGTTTTTTTTAAAGTGGTGTACAACAGTCCCACAGTGACCTTGGGAGTAACGAACACCCGAACGCGTCACCCGGCATCTGTCCCAACGTATCAGTGAGACGGTGACCGTGCAGCAGAAAGTGCAGTGCGTGCTGTGGTTTGCAGAGTTCAAGTCTCCAGTGACCGTGCAACGAAAATTCATGCGGGAGTATCCGGGACAACATGTACCAGATCGTGCGGCTATTTCTCGTTGGGTAAAAAATTTCCGTGAAGCAGGTAATGTTGACAAGAAAACGTCGCCAGCACGGCCACGAACTTCTGATGATAAGGTTGAACAGCTTAGGTTATCGTGTGTACGTAGCCCTAAAAAGTCAATTTCCCGCCGCAGTTTGGAGCTTGGAATTCCGAAGACTACAGTGCAAAATGTTCTTTGCAAACGTTTGAGATTACATGCCTACAAAATTCAAATGAGACATGAAATTAAGCCAGAAGATCGGCCCAAACGTTTCGCATTCGCTGCCTTCATGCTAAATGAAATGGACACTGAAGGCACTTTTTCTAATCGGGTGCATTACAGTGATGAAGCAACTTTTCACGTTAATGGTTGTGTTAATCGTCTCAACTGCAGGATTTGGGGATTACAACAACCAAATGCAATCAACGAGTAGATTCGTGACTCTCCGTAAGTTAATGTGTGGTGTGGTTTGATGCACGATCCAGTTGTAGGGTCTTTTGTGTTCGCCGAAAAAACTATCACCGGCAACATTTATTTGGACATGCTACAGCTATACGTATTTCCTCAGATTGAGGATATTTAATCACAAACTGGAAGTAACGTGATATTCCAGCAAGATGGCGCACCACCGCATTGGAACCTTGCTGTGCGCAATGACCTGAAACCTGAACACACGGTTTCCAAATGGGCAGATGGGAAGGGGTGTCCCTATTCCTTGGCCACATAGAAGTCCCGATCTGACTCCACTCGATTTCTTCTTTTGGGGCTATGTCAAGAACATTGTTTATGCCGAGAAGATACGAGATTTGCTGCATTTGTGTCAACGAATCACCATGGCCATCGAGATAGTGACGCCAACAATGCTCCAGAATACGTGGATGGAGATAGAATATCGCCTGGACATTGCAGAGCTACAAATGGAGCACACATAGAAAAATTTTAAGGTGAAAAAAGTTTCATTCATTCTTTTTCTTATAAAGCAAGAATCAACCCAATTGATCAACACGTTTCGAAGTTATGATTTTTTAAAATTGTATCATTCTTTTTCGATGATCCTGTATATTCGCCGACTATGCCAACTTCCAACCAATTTTTACAATATTAAGAAATTATTTCCAAGGAACTTTAATGTGCACCTTAAAAAATGTATTCTCCTATTTTCTAAACATGTTGTTGTGTACTTTTTATAACTATACCGTATTAATATGAGGTATTTTTGATTAGAATATGTTGGGCTCTAACTGACGATCGTCTGCGTAGTTCGTCGGGTTAGCCACTACACCTCATCACCTTGCTGTAATCTGTAGTTGATAGTTGTACACACATCAACAAATAACTACTATTGGCATCGGGATGATGCTGGCATGAGTTTGTAGACAGGTAGTGTATTCTGGGATTGCTTAGTGGTCATTAGTAGTTTGTTAAACACATGACCATTGAACTAGTGCCAAGTGCCAAAATATAGAGGAAAATTAACCAATTATTTAATAATAACTTTTTATATAAACAAGCTGTTAACCATCACAGTGCAGGTAACAAATCAACATTTGTTCAGTATTTACCAGGTATCTTTAAAATGTCCTCAAAAATACAGAATGTTAGTGTCTTTCTCACGACAGGCAACCACTGTTTGATAAAAGGACACCGTGGCGTTAATAGCTCGGTATCTTCTGGCCAGTATCTGTTGAGTGTCCTTAAAATGACAGCGGGCCAGTATCTTTCTCGCGACAGATAAGGGTTGTCTGATAAAAGGACTCTACACCGTAAAACGGCGCGGAATATTCTTGGTGATATCTTATAACTAGAGGCACTATTATTTCGCGTATTGATTCTAGGACAGGTTGAAAGTCAATAACATATACTTCCCTCCTCCTTCTGTTATTAGACGAGAGTGGTTTTAACACACATCTGACGACTGCAGGCCAATTATAAATAAGGAAATAAGTCGTGGGAATATCACCTGTTACACGTTTGTGTTAGAAGCCAATGGATATTCCGCTTCAGCCGATATATGTATTGAGCTGTTGCAAGATGAATATGCGAAATACTTGTGCCTCTACAACTGTTCTGAAATTGACTACGAGCCATTTTTTTTTGTGATAGATAACCACTGTCTGGAAGCAAAACACTGTGCCGTTAACGGTCCGGATAACTTCTTGTCAATATCTTTGCAGTGTCCTTAAAAGACAGCGGGCCGGTTTTTTTTTCGCTACAGATATCTGCTGTCGGAAATAGGTAACTGGGCCGCTAAACGTTCGGATTTGACTTGATGATATATTTTAAGTGTCCTTTAAAGTAAAGCGGGGAACTGCCGTTTTCGCGAAAGATAGCCATTTTCTAAAAATCGCTACTGCGTTGTTAATGGCCCGGCATCTTCTTGAAGATGTCCGTTGAGTGTCATTAAGGCAGTTAGCTGGTGTCTGTCTCGCGATAGATAACAACTGTCTGTAGAAATTCACCGCTCTATTAAGTGCCCGTAATAGTTTTACTTATATATTTCAAGTGTCTTAAAAATTACGGTGGGCCGACGTCTTTTTCATGGCGGCAAACGTTTTTCTGGAAAAAGACATTTCACTGCTCGCTGTCTTGTATAAAGTTGTTGACACTTGGCAGTTCGGACAGCAGGCGAACGTCTTGCCGACTGTTAAACGCTACTTTGTGTTTCCTGGACAACTGTACTCGGCGGTCTCAGTAGTCATATTCAAACAGAAGCACTAATGGACGACTTGAAACGAGGCGGAGCTTCAGTCAGGTGTGGGAAACAATTCCTATCTCCATGGATACCGCAGCCGAACATAACCTTCATTTAGCTGTTTGGCTTCACATGTCCCGGATGAGACGTTTGTCAAGGAAATTGATTATTTGTTTGGAATTTGCCGTTTTTTCAGGTAAACATTAATCTTTTGTATTTGCGTATCTTAACCATGAAACCGAAACTAATATTTTTCACCCTTGCGTGCAAATCTATGAATGCGCAACATTTTTGCTTTCTGCAATTACCAGCTAACAAATCAGCATGTTTGTAAACAAACTTTTTTTCCCACAGTACTTTTCCCCTGCGGTGACTTCAGGGGGCGTGTACTTCAAGTCGTCCATTAGTCAACTTTGTAATGATAAACCTGTCTTTACTGAAACATGCGAAATAGCTTTATGCTTACTGACACAAATGCTTATAATAGTATTACAATAAAATATAGGTTCGAAATAAATGTGTCTTTAAACAAAATAGCGAATATATAGTTAGAAAAAATTAATTTATACATACCAACCACACGAATGTATAAAATTTAATGCTAATCCCTAACACTCGGCATATAACATTAAAAATTGGATGGTTCAGTTCCACTCATGTATTCCTTTCATATGTATGTCATGTGATTTAACTGAGAATGTAGACCCCCTCAAGTATATTCAGCAAGGTATGACGCGAATTTAAGCCGTTAACCCAGAAGCCATTATTACTCCCTTCGTCAGCTACAACTCAGAAGCCTCTAAATACAAAGGAACACTCGTCAGTAGTCTCAGCTGCTGTCAGCAGCAAATGGAACGCAGTCTATGTTCTTTAACGAGACAGTCAGCTAGGACTGTCAGTAAGTGTCCACCCCACTTTTGTTCCTTACAATACATAGTCATCTACAATTTACGTAGAAAAAAAGTTCAATATACTCGTTAGTTGCTGAAATGTTGCGCTCGTGTTTTGGCGGCAAACTGATGTTAGCTTTTAATATTCTATAACTTGATACCTCTTGACGAGTGATATACGCCTGGTAGCTGTGGAGCAGTATTGTGCGTAGGCGCCCGGTGCGTTCTGATTAAATTAGCCTTTCAATTCAGTCTGTCTTTTCTTATTCATGCAGCGAGAGCGATATTATGTCAAAGCGTAATTTGTTTGCTCGTCACTCAAGGTCCACCCTCAACTTTGACAGCTGAAAGTATCAGGAGCACATAACACACGCAGAGGTATGTAAGGTTGCTGCGTTTGTATACGGGTATATAATTCAGTAAATTGTTGCAGGAATAAACCACTATGTTAAACTAAGGACAAGAAACTTGCTTGGTTGCCTGTATTATTTGTTTCGATTATTTCTATAACATAATTTTTTTTCTGCAACCAAAGTGTTGTTTTGGTTGGTATAAAACTTGATATTTTTTTATATTTTTAAAACTAAATTACTAGTAACAATTATTTTATCATGCAAATTGTTGAATGTTTCTTAGTGTTTTCTTGGTTCTACGGTGACGCAGTCATCATATGTATCGCTTTCTTCCGCGGCAACTTGGGCTCTACTATATTATTATTCTATCCTATAATCTGAATTTGTTTAAATAAAGTCGTCAATGAATCTGCTATATGCTATGCCGTATTCCACAATGCTGGAGTTTTACCCAAAACACTTTCTAAGAAGCTAATAAAATATAAAATATTCTTATTTGTATCAAAATAAACAAAGTTTAATTCTTGAGGGATATTACATTATTGAAGATGGTGTAAACATAATCACTGAGCCCTTACATAGCAAAATACGGTTTCAACAGATTACTGTTTCATGGACGATGTTTAGAAAGTTTATGTGTTTGGAAGTATTTGCCAATATAATTTTGACAGTAGTGTTCATCCGCATATTAAATTCAGGGTTCTCAATAACAAATTAAGCCAAGCACATGAATTATTTTCAAAATGATGTTATAAAAGCAAGAAACTGAATTTATAGTCGACAAGCCAGGGATGTCAAATGAGGAGAAGCTATCTGTGCCATCGCATTTGATTGCAATTCAACAAACTCACTGCAGTGTCAGATAGATTTTTTGCTGCTTCAAAGTATCGTTTTGAATGTTATTTAGAGATATATGACAGAAATTTATGAAAAGTCAACTTGCACAACAAAATGTTTTCCCTCTCTTTCCACACTTCAGAGATTACTCGTCAGTAATTTCGTAGTCATGCATATATTTTTTTAAAGATACGTGAATTTTAAACTGGGAAAAATAATCATTTCAGTTTCCAATAATAAACTCTAGCTCTATTGATTTCCTTCAATTAAATTGTGCATATATTTTAACTACTTTCAATTTATGGATCTTAATGTAAATACGTTTCATCATAGCTTGGCATAAGTACATTCACATCATACTGGCATACAACACTGTTACTACACAGAAAAGAAACCGTTTTATGGTGGCCAGAAAATGTTTTGTCAATACGAACATCATCAAATATTTTTGTTGTGGTTACAATACTAGATTGTAGTCACTGCAAAACTTTACTGCGGACAGCAAAAGAATGCGTAGTCACCACAAAAAAAATTGTTGAGGTCCATAATGACAAAATATTTTGGGGTGACAACAAAGTTTTATTTTTCAGTGCAGAATCTAATTAATCTAGATGCCATTTTCAGTGACACAATACATAAAATAAAATACTTTTTATATGTTTTAAGAAAAAAAGGAAATATAACACAGTAGAAACTTACGTTGTTACAGTGCAGACAACAAATAGAAAATTGTAATGTTAGCTTACATTATCAGACATTCTATAAGTTTTACCAACAGGCGGTACATGAGGTGGACTAAGTGAGAACATTTTAAAATTATATGACTCGGTTACTGACATTTAGTTTTTACTATGCAAGGGTGATAATTAATTCCAAATAACGAACTAGAAAAGAAATCCTCTGCTTGATGAATAATTTGGTCAGTGCAGCAAAACCCCTTCACTAAAATGCAAATGCTTTTGTTATGTTTAAATTACGATTCTTGCAACGGGGCAAGTTACCAACCGAAGGAAATTTCTTGACGTAGGTACGCCATCGCAGTAAGTTTTGTATCACAGAAATAAAAACCAAAAATAATACACACAAACAGACAAATAAACAACGAAATAAATGTTCGGCAACTGGCAAACTAGGTAAGGCAAGTAGGTAAGAAGGCTTCACGTCTCGTCGACAGCGAGGTCATTATAGACGGTGATACAACTTGGTACAATGACAGGAGCTGGGAGATGAGTCAGCCATAAACTTTGTTAAGGAACCTTCCCAGTATTAACACGGAACGAGTTCGGGTAACCATGGAAAACCGAAATCAGGACGGCCGGAACCGGGGATCGAACCAGGATCCTCCCGAATGCGGGTTCAACTTGTTACCGTTGCGCCACCTCGCTCTGTGGCAAAGAGAGAAAACACTGCAGTTCCACAAGGAATTAGTAAGTGAACAGCAAAACAAGAAAATTAATCGATAGAATAGAACACACAGGCACAGACAAAGCAAACAAAAAAGGCTGAAATTATATTTATCGTTTGATTCGTTCCTTCACCTCTTACAGACGTAATTTCGTCTGTGAAATTATATGAGTTTTTTGTATAGATATTTGTACGTATCCTCTAACAGCACAAGGCCTTATTAGAGGTAAACGGAGGAAAGGTTTAGGAATCGGCTAGGGCCTATTTAAGGAACACTAACAATCCCAGCATTCGCCTGGAGAGATTTAGGAAAACCCTGGCGAACCGAAATCATGGTGGTTGGAGCCAGGGTTTGAGCCCGGAACCTCTCGAATACGAGGCGAATGTTTTACCACTGCTCCACCACCACGCTCGGTTTTTGTTTCCAACCGACCGCAACCTTTCTTATTTGGTCTTATGCCTGTAGGTTTGTTTGTGTCGATTAATTTTCTTGTTTTGTTGTTCACTGACTAGTCTCGTGTGAAATTTCAGTTGTTTTCCCTTGCTTGCCAGTTGTCAATAATTTATTTGGATTATTAATTTATCTTGTTTGTGTATTCTCGTGTTTTTCTGTGAGACACTATTTATTGCAGTGGCGTATGTCCAACATTTTTCTTTGATTGGTGACGAAGACTATTACCGAGTTCAATTGGTAAATTAAAATAAATAATAAATGCTTATTATAAATTTATCAACGATTACTTTAGGTTAGCAAGGACTCAAGATAAACAAGTGAAAATGTAAACTGTTTTCCAGGATATTGTAATCATCGATGCGCTCCGTGCAATTTCTTAAAATTAAAAACTACTAACTGAAATTAAATAACGCCAATTTTTGAGTGAATTTTGATTGATAATGTTTCTTTCTAATACATAAGTAAGCTGTAATGGCACATGTACAGGATTTCGGCATACCAATTTAACAGAACAAATTGCTCTTTATATCGAAAGTTTGTTGTGACTGAATTGGGTTGAAACCAAGTAAACGTGTCACGGAATGAAACGAAGACAAATTAATTAATTTTAAATTATGAAAAAAAAATATTTTACAGTGTTAAACATGAACAAAGTACACAAGGTTTTTAGTAGCTTAGAAAATATTCTAAAGAAAACTTTATTTTGCAGATAACAGACTTTCAATTACAATGTGAAAATCATCTAACTGCCACTAAGTGGTCTTAAATTAACATTGTTAAAAGTTTAACAGTTTAAATAATGAATTGTTATAGACATGAAAGCCACACACACACACACACACACATGTAAAGTACAATGATATGTTAAGTAGTAATACGAACTGAAATACATATGTTTTCCAAAATAACAGTATCAACCATAAATACACATGAATGGTTCATGGAATAGTGTTAATTTAACTGTAAATGTGTTACTGTGTTATATAAGAATGTGGCATACAGCCAGATGTACAATTGGTAGCTGAATTTAGCAGTTAGAATTATAATATTTTTACAAAGTTTTGTATTCGAGTTGCTTACCTGTACCGAGGTGCTAGAGATATTCATAAAATTATTGTGACAGCCAAACAAAATCTACTTCGCACAATAGTGATATTAAAATAATATATTAAAGTAACATATTTCATATCATTTTTATCCCAGGTACATTCAAAATAAAACGTTTTTACTACAACAGTAATATGAAATAAATTGCTTTCAAATATATCGGAAAAGTTATACAAACACCCTTAATTTACAGTACGTAGTAGGTATGTTTTCAGTAAACAAATGCCTATGGATTAGTTTGTGTTAGAATTTGTCTTTCTAAGTTTAGAAGTATTTCTTTGTAATAACATCCAGTACAATTAGACCTAATTACTTAATAAATTCTTCATGGTACTTACTTGACTAAATTCATATTTATGTTACTGATACAGTTTTGGAAAAAAAAGTGTGTACAGACCAGCTCGTTCACTACCGTTTATGTTTGTGATGTCTGCCGGTGTTATGATGTCACTGTGTTTTTTTTTGTATCGTTTTTAGCTTCATTGTGGAAGTATATTGGAAATACCTTCTAACTATTTCATGGGGGTAATTTCCCCACATCAGTTATTCATATTAAGTAATATGATTGTTATAGATAGCATATGTCTTAATAATATTGAAATGTTAAGCTATGTACTTTCCTCAATCACTTAACGATTGCGCATTTATTGCACCAAAAGTGAATTACCTGAGATTTATAGATAGCTTCACATATATTAGGTTATGAACTGATGCCTCATGTACAATAGCACTTGTTTCTGCCTGTAATAAAAACAATTTGGAACACGACAATTGATGTAGATATCTCATAAGACATGTGTACGACCATTCAAGCGCTATTGTTATTTGCTGAAATGTATACATTTTTGACATCAATTTCTGTTTTGAACATAAATCATCCCAATCCCAAATGCAAAACCTGCCACCAGTAGTTACCAGCCGTTAGCAATATTCTTTCTAGCCATCCCTGTTCCTGCGACTACGAGTAAATGATTAATTATTTATGTTATGTCTATTTGTCAAAGGAACAGTCTTATACTTTCCCAATCTAATCATTTCTTCGTTGTTTTCATCAGCATCGTCGTATAGACGGAGATTTTTTGCGAGAAGTAACAGTTTCAAGTCGAACACTGCTGCAAGCGCAATAAATCCTGAAATTAAAAAAAAAAACGTATTTTTAGTTATGTTTTCTATTGTTAAATTTCATTTGCTCACACAAAATTTAACATGATTAAAGCATTTACACAAATATTTCGCTCTTCAAACTGTAGTCATACTTGTAAAGCAGTACATCCATGTGAATTTATAACCGTTAGTTTTCCTATTGTGTTCTCATAGTATTAGATAGAGTCACGATTCTGTAGCAATAAGGTGTATTGCGCCATTTGGTTTCAAGGTTTTATGTGCACATCTGTAGTTCTGCTTCATGGTCAGGATTAGATGTTTTATATCTCACTTGTCCTGGAGTGTTCTTAGTAAATCACAGAAGTATAGTGTCACAACGAACGTATTGTAATTGGTGCAGTCAAATGAGAAGCGCCCGAGCAAAGACGCGCTGCCAATAACCGTGTAGCAGAGCTGCCGAGTGCACGTAAGACCCAGAAACAAAAGGTTCAAAAATCTTCAAACAACAATCTCGTGGTTGTATTTCACAAGTTTATATATTGATTAATAAAATATTTACTTTAATTATTGTAAATTAAGAATCTTTCTGAAAATTCTGTCTTTCTTACCTGCAGCCATGAGATTGAAGTACAGACGAAATTTATCAACGTCGTAAATCCAACAATTCCCTTTCGGCCCAGAGTTTGAATCCCAAATAACGCATGTTGCATCTGAAAAATATATATATATTAGACAATGTAACACATTATTTATGAGAAGCGGTCCTGCCACAATTCAAGCTATGTTCTAGCATCATGAAAAACTGAAAGTTGTTCTCTTGTTCTATTACTATCAATTAAGCCTCCCGCTTAGCTAACCAATCACCAGTAAGACAATAACAAATGTAACTGACATCATATAAATGCGAATAGCCAATTGTTACAAGACGTCTGGCATGTATGAAAACACATTGGTTAACACGGCGGACAGTGGGAGCCAGGAGCGAGGCCAGCAGGACAGGTGGCTTAACGACATGCAACCTTATATTTCGCCAAGCACGGGCAATGTGTGGGTCTAGCTGGTACCTCAGTTTGCAACAATTCAAACCTGTCTGTACGTTACGTCACAATCAATAAGAATAAGAAAATTATGAGGGAATTCAGAGCTGTGAGAGAAGCATGGATGAATTTTCGAACAAGGACGCTAGGCCAGTCGGCAGATTACCAGCCACCGAGGTGGTCCGTTTCCCTTCCTGTCTGATGTCTGCACGTCCGGGGTTCGAACTTGGGATAAGTTACTTTCATACTTATCCTTAAAGTCAGTGGCGAATCGTGAAATGTTCTAGGGCAAGCTGTGATTAGCAGTGACTGTACAGACTCTCAGTGGCCTGTGGAACCATTTGACTGGTAGGAACAGGTACATTCCTCAGCCAGTAGCGTGCAAGAGGCAAGATATAAGTTCTCTGTAATACACCGAGGTCTTAGCCACACAACTGTCACTTGCTCAAAGTGTATAGTCGGACCCCATACTGCTTGCCTTGGAACGCGCCCACGCTTCGCCACTGCTTATAGTAGGGCTCATACCTACTCTCCATATTTCTCCTAAACTCCCATCAGAGCAGAGATATGGTTAAATTATTTTAGTCATTAAATGGTATAAAAATCTGTAATACTTGTCTGCTTATTCCTGTGTCTAAACTGTAGTTCAGCATTTCAAGCTTGTTATACAGTATAATACTAAGAATTCACATATTGTGTAAAATTATATTCTATGAACATACATCTGGTACGTCACTTAATTAAAACAAAAATATCTGATATCTACTATTTTTTTAATGTACGCTCACAATTTTCTTTCATTTTGTGTACAAACCTATTGCATATCGAGCAAAAATCAAAACACCGAAGGAAAGAAGTACCTAGGTCAACACTCCCTTAAATTTGTCTTATATAGTAGCTTGCTATATTACAATTTTCTGCATCCTACTTCCAGTTCATGGGATTTGTAATTTCAGCCAGAAACGTTTCGCTATAACTTTCCACTGATACTTTCTTAACAACTTTATGTACAAATAAAAATAAAAAACGAATGATTATATTTGCTTGATTAACATTAAACTTGTTGTAAATAATGCGATATCTGCACACATAAAACCGTTAATTATTGATACTAGGTACATACAGTAAGATATCCAGTAAACATACAGAATTATTTGTGTAATGATATGCCGTAAAGGTAACTGCAGCAGATTTGTTCGCCCAGCCTGAGCGACTGAAGTCTCCAAGGAGTTGAAAACTGAAATAACTCTCCAGATGGAATGACTGAACCAAAACATGCTATACCGATGCTCTCTGGACTCAGACGAAAACTAAAAATATTCCCCACAACTTTTTCTGTAATTGCTAATTAAAATTCTTAACTAATATTCACAAGTTCATGTGTAAATTCCATGCAAGAACACATATTTCCAAGGTCAAGTGCTGTTAAAATAGAAATGTTAAGGAGGATACTCGAGGTTAGGGCATCACACCCGAGATAGGACATATTGCTGAGCGCACGTGGTCTGTAAAACCTTGAAGGCTGACGTCAAAGGAAGTCCTGCGTGGAGTAGCAATGGTATACGAGAGGGTACTTCTGATAGGAAGCACGTAGATGTATATTAAACCTTGAGAGTTGAAATGAAATTAATCCTAACAAGGCAGAAGTGAAAGAATGCGAGAGTGTACTTTGGTCTGCGCGCAGGTAGGGCGTATGTCGAGCGCTGAATGCTGATGTGAAATAAGCCCTACGATGAAGAAGCGACTGAACGAGTGATCGGACTTCTGACTGGGTGCATGTATGCGTCAGTTGAACCTTAAAAACTGATATGAAGTGAAGCCTTATGGTGGAGAAGCGATGTAATGCGCAAGAGTACGTCTGTCTGGGCGAACATTGAAGTGTCTATTTGTGGTGTTCTAACCGACTTCTAAATTAAACTCCGTAAACTCGTTAAAAGAGTTGGCTAGTTGTAAAAATACAGATTTTTACCAACCCTTTTAACAGTTCTTAAGTGTATAGTTTTTGAAACCGAATAATGAAGAGTTAAAATAATAATTGTCAAATACTCTGGGTTTTAAATTTCTTAATAGGGTAGTTTTCTTATATTTTTATCACAAAATATTTCTGGATTATCCAATGACGCCCAATAACGTCATTTCTCTACATAACTGATGCGAAATTGCAATGATAAAAAAAATGTTAATCACAATTTTGGTTGTCCAACGCAATAAACCATTTCTCACACAAGAGTTAATTGAGCTATTCTTAAATAGGCCTAAGTGTTAATATACAAATGGTTACATCAGACAAAATTCTTACCTAAGTATCTGAATTATCTTATTAGGAGAATGACGTTAATGTGGCTAAATTCTGATTTAAAGCAAACATTATTTTATTTAATAATTTATTCCAATTTATTCTTAAAAGTAACTGGTAAAATGGCAATTTAATTGATTTAAGGGAGTTAATGTATATCTGGTTGTTTATGTTATGTTTTTAAAACATATCATTCTAGCATACGAAACATCCTCATTGTTCCTTTCCAAACACGGGACGTAAATACAGCTACAATAAATACGTAAATTATGACTCACCAATGACTGCGCCGTACAAACTCGGTGCGGGAAGAAACCCGAACAAGCAGATGAACAAAATAACAAGACCTTGTGCCATTGCCTTGTCTTCCTTATCCACACACCTGTAGACAAACGTGCAACGTGAGAAATATTTAGTTACACGAACCAACGTATTCTGAAGGGCGTGATATCAATAAAGCGACAGCTTCAAAATAGGATGCTCTAAACGACCACACACACACACACAGAATTCTTTGTGTAGCTATTTTCAGTGCAATATATCAAAGTATAAGACGCAATTGAGTTCACATTTCCATTATTTTTCAACAAGTCGTGTGAGGAAATTTTTTAATTGTTCGATTATATAACAATTTATTAGTTTTACTTGTGTAGTCCTTATAGTAAACTGTTTTAAATAAAATAATTCTTGAACACATCATACCTGAGTATGTGGATAAAACAACTAAATTTTTATTATAATTGTAGGAAGACTTATTGACACTACGTCTTACTAACAAACAGCTCATTATAGACTGCATAAGAAGATTAGAGAATCAAAAAGAGAAAATCAAGCTGTCTTAGCCTATATTTCGAAACCAATACATAAGACGTTTTTACAGAAACGATGCATATGTAAATAAGGATTCTGAACTGGGAATCGAACCCAAGTTCTTACGAATTCGAGTTCAGTTTTTTACTACTGAATCACCTCACTCGGCTTAACACGATGTTATAAAATCTAAACAATCGTGTATTTGACAAACATATAGTTTACATAATCCTACCCCAACCATACATAATATCGATTCGTCATAGTGCTGACTCAAAGAGATTCTTGCATATCCGTAATAATTCACTGTATTTCAAAATTTGCATTTATGGTTATACAGGCTGAGTCGTGAGGAGAGAGTGATTATTCTAGGATGTGATAGTACTCGTCATTGTGATCAAAAAAGATCTATGAACATGTGGTCAATATGAGACGGTTTTCGAGATAGTTCCGTTTGAAATAACAACACTGATAACCTGTCAAATCAATATTATTGTGTTATTTGATTTAATGTTCTCGTTTCAGTGACAAGGAAACGAAAATTTTTCATATTAACGAGTTTTGTATTATTTTTCATGTATTTTTCTTAAAAATAAAACATTTATTTAGTTACAACAAATTTTTATTTAACATACCTTTCCATAACAAAAATAACAGGATTTACACAACCTTGCTTTTCATGTGACGTTCTTTAGTCCAGCGACATGATTTGACAATGAATTCTCAAATACTCCGACATCGGCTTCAATGCATTTGTCAACTCGCTGAAGAATATGTCATATTGCCCGTCTAAGATCATCATGGCGTTCATGTGTGCCAGTAAAAGCATACATTATGCGAGCGAGCAGTTCGTCTCGCGTATTTACTTTAAGTCTGTAAACTTCACCCTTCACCCAACACCATCTACGGGGTTGAGGTCGAGAGACCTTAGTGGCCAGGGAATGGTACTACCACAAATACGAAGATAAAGGTGAGTTACAATGCATTACAATTACCTTGTCACTGAAACGAGAACATTAAAGCAACTTAAAGTATAAGATTAAACTTTATAATGTTATCAGTAAAGCCCGGTAGTATTCCCGAAAATATTTTTGCACCACTTTGTTACAGTGCATTACGTGTGCACCTGCATCTCTCCTTTGAGGCCAATGATTGGATGCCGTAACATACAACGACTGGAGGTTAAACCTGCAAATCACAGACGTGTTGTGTCACAGTTATCCATGTACTGATTGCCACATTCAAATGAATAACAACTCAGCACAAAAACACTCTGCCAATAACCATGAAGTTAAGCTGCAGGTGTACATGTAAGACACTAAAACAAAGTGGGACAAAAATCTTTTCGCGAAAACTACCGGGCTCTAGTTATCAGTGTTTTCCATTCAAACGAGACTATCTCAACAACCGTCACATATTGACCTCATGTTCATATGAACTGTTTGGATCATAAAGACCAGTACTACCACATCCTAGAACGTTGTACTTTTCTCCCGACTCACCCTACATTAGTTCGTTGCTGTCGACTGCTGAGTGTACATACAACCACTCTAATTGAACTGCACTTACCGAAAATTCACGATGATATTTATTACACGACCTGTAAATACCACAAGTTGAATACAGGAACTGACGATAGCAAATGCTTTTAGCATGCTAGAGCAGTCGACAGGACAGGCTCCATTATCTATGATGACTCCTGTACCATCCAGGTAAGTCTCAGTAGAAGAGTTTCCTCCGGTACTATAGTACATGTTGGTGTTGTGCCACACATCCGGGATACAGCTGCAGTTGTTGAAGTACTGTGAAAAAAAGAAATACAAAACTGGAACCACGTAAAAGCCCTGTTTATTTGTAGCTAAACGGATATCATTAAGATTCCGTGGTAGATATATAAATGCTGAAAACATCGATTGATTCCTACCCTTTTTTCGAAGTCAATGTGGATATATTACTCAGTGTCAATCCTAGATAATGATATTTGGCAACTTTGTGAGTAAATGTGTATACAGAAATAATAATTCGTTATGCGTGATCTCTTGGGCCGTAGTTAAATGCACGATGTTTCGGTGTCAGAGATTGTGCCTCAGAAGTTCGTAACACTGAAAACTATTTTGTTTAAAAAGTTGGCTAAAACTATTGTCTATGATTGCTGTTGTTTAATTTACGCAAATTGGCTTCAAGAAACCTACAGTTATAGATTAATGCTTTTAGCGTTTAATTATGTACCACGCACGCCCTCTGAAGATGTAGAGCCATGATTTTATGGTGAAAAGATCTTTGCAACATTTTGTTTCAACGCGTCATGTGCACATCTGCAGCTCTGGTTGGATGGTTTTACTCTCACTTTTCTTGGCAAATTACATACGTACGGAGTCGCAATTATCATAATTATGATTGGCGCAGTCAAATGCGAGACGTTTCTGAACAATGACAAGCTGCCAATTACCATGAAGCAAAGCTGCCTATGTACTAGTGAAACTGTAACAAAGCCAGGATATTTTCGCAGTAAAATCGTGGTTCTATTGAGAGGTGCATTTATGGACCATTCAAAAGAATAAACCTTGGTTAGCATAAGCTCTACTTACATATCTGTGCGAGATGCTAGTCTGTGAGATAGAAAGGACTCGTAACGGAAGAGGTGACATCAAATTAACAGATGGCTTTATTGAAATAATCCCTCTACAACACAAGGGCGTATGTGACACCACTGACACAACCTTTCACGCAGCTGTATCTCCAACCACACTGCGGCACATCAGCCAATTCCTGCGAACTCAGCAGAGAAGAAAAGAACATATTATGTAAAGTGATGATTTCCCGACCAAATGGTCCCTACAGTCATTACTTCAACGTTTGTACGTTGCCACTGAAACTTCCTCTTTATGCACTTTAATTAAAATGACGATAATTTATGACAGTTGATATATTAACTATACATGCAGAGTTGTCCAGAACAAACCCAATAAAGAGCACATCACACGAATCCTGAGCTAAATTGGTAACTAAAATGTAAGTGGCAAATTGTTTTGCGCTACTATTCGTGCACAATGTGGCAACATAACAAGCAGAAAGTCCCTTCTTGCGCTCCACATATGTTACGTCAGTTAAACGTAGAATCGTGTTTGGACTACGCGGGATTTTACCTGCATCCGTTATATGCAGGTCAGTACAGTAAGATATGTGTGGAGAGCAAGAGTGGACTATCTACAGTGCTATGTTGCCACATTGCCAATTAATAATACTAATGATGGATAAAGTAGGTAAGGCTGTTATTATTTTAATTTTTTACGTAACACAAGTTACAAATATATATATATATATATATATATATATATATATATCACGATTATTGTCTAATTTGTTATTTGCATGTGTACAAGTATGTAGCTACACAAAAAGAAGCCAACCAACGTAATAAATATTTTACATCAAAAATCGTAGAAGCAAAACTTATTTTAAATATCTTCCCCAAATTTAATTATTCTACTAAAACTCAAGGAAAAATGGAACATCCTAGGTAATTTTTGTTACATTCAACAAATTCTTAGATTCATTTTGACATACATATGTATATATATAAACTGATATTTTGGATCATCTGTATATAAGTTATAGAACTCCCATCAGTGTATAATGAAACCTGAGTACTATTTTAAAGTAAATTTTGTAGTGGAACGGTCATGGAATCTGCAGCAGAATATTTGTGTTTGTGGTGATTTTATATTACCAACTTAATGTATATTTAGACTGCAGTGACCTAGTGTATGAACGAATCGTCTGAAAAACAGTCATAAAGCAATGGTAACTGTACGTAAAATATTTGAATGTGTATGAGAATCAGTGACAGGTCCTTTGTCTAACACTTTTTTATATGGTAGAGTTAGGGTGACGTAGTGGTCTATCAACTTGTAAATTTTTACTTTTTCAGTTACAATAAGGTTTCCGTATGGTGTAGTGGTCTATCAATATGTTCAAAATTGTAATAATTACAGTTGCTATAGCCGGGGGTACAACTTGATGCTAATGATTATATATATATATATATATATATATATATATATATATATATATATATATATATATATATATATATATATATATATATACATACAGTTCCAATAAAGTGTCGGGGTGGTGTAGTTGTATATCAACTGCTTGACAATTGCTATTAACACAGTAACAATACGGTTTCGGTGTTGTGTACCAGTAGTGGCATTCATATATATTGTAATTTTTGAACTTTCCATAAGGTGTCGGGATGTATTAATGATTTATAAATCTGTAATTGTTATTATAACAGTTACAATAATGTGTTGGGGGGTGGTGTAGTGGTCTTTCAGCTTGTTGACAATTGTTATTATTACAGTTACAAAAATTTGTCTGGGTGGTGTAACTTCTTGCACATTGTTATTATTAAAGGTACAATACGGTGTAAGAGTTGTGCAGTTCTATCAACTTGTTGTAAATTGGGATTAAAACAATTGCAATAACGTGTCGGAATGATGCAGTGATCTATAAACTTGTATATTGTTATTACAGTAACAATAATGTGTCGGAGTGGTGTGGTCGTCTGCCAAATTGTTGTAACTTTTTATTATTACAGATGCAATAGGGGTCGAAATGATGTAGTGTGTCATCCAAAGCGACAAATGCTGTAAAATGAAGTTAAAAAAAGACAATCAAAGTTTAATCATGGTAAATTGTTAATAGTATTGTGTTGTAGCGAAGTTTGTTTTAGCGTATTGGGCAAACAAAACACCTAGCACACTTTTGCGCATTATTTTGTAACGTCTATATATCCTCAGTTTGAGTCAAGTCGAAATTTTGAAAATGGGTTGTTATGAATAAAGTATAGTCTGTGGTTAGACAGTGTGATCACTAGAATTCTCATGCAGCTCTGTTAAATAACAAAAAATAAATAATTGTGTTGAAGTTATGATCTGCGGAGTAGCAAGACGCAAGTTGGGAAAACCAGACTCAGACTATGGGAAGGCCTGTCCGAACTTCGTACACAACGGTTGAATACGCGTCATCAGTGAGCCTTGCTTTTTCGATCCCAAGTGTTCTGAGAAAATGTTGTGAGTGGCGTTTTTTCTCATACTAAGAGAAGTAGTAAAAGCTTTTGGTACTATGAGTACAGATTCGGATTTCAGACCTAAAGGGCATTATGTTAATCTGCATTTTATGTAAATTAACGAAGTTTAAAATGTTGTGAATCAATATATTTTGGAAGGTCTTGTCATAGTTTGACGAGAGTATAAAGTACAAAACTCTAACTTCATTCTGCGAGAGGCAGTGTAATGGACGACTTGAAAAGAGGCGGAGCTTCAATCAGGTGTGGGAAACAATTCCTATCTCCATGGATACCGCAGTCGAACATAACCTTCATTTAGCTGTTTGGCTTCACATGTCCCGGATGAGATGTATGTCAAGAAAATTGATTATTTGTTTGGAATTTGCCGCGTTTTCAGGTAAACATTAATCTTTTGTGTTTGCATATCTTAACCATGAAACCGAAACTAATATTTTTTACCCGTGCGTGCAAATCTATGAATGCGCAACATTTTTGCTTTCTGCAATTACCAGCTAACAAATCAGCATGTTTGTAAACAAGCTTTGTTTCACACAGTACTTTTCCCCTGTCAGTAGGCGTGTACTTCAAGTCGTCCATTTATCAGATTAGCCGTTATTGCTCCTGGTGGGTATATCTTGTGAGCTGATTTGCGACAGAAGAGAGTCTTTGCCTAGCTGTGAAACAACTAGAATCGAATGTTATGACGCTGAAGTGGATAGCAGCGAGTGTTCGATCAATGGAAATGGAAACGGACAGGAAGATTTAGCTGCTGTGGTACTATTTTCGAGCAGTTATCCAAGTAGTATGATTTGGTTCGTCTGGGGACAGGGGCTGGGGGCTGTGGGTGTGTGGGTGACCTTGACCTTGACCTTTGACCCCTGTAACTGGACACACTGACGCCATCTTGTCTCCGGCCGCCATATTGTTTCCGCCCGCCATATTGTTTCCGGCCGCCATCTTGAATGACGTCAATTTCGAAAAATTAAAAAAAAATTATTTTTAAAATTTAAAAAAATTTAAAAATTAAAAAAAAAAGTTTCAAAATTCTGCCATCTTGTTCCGACCGCCATCTTGGAGGTTTCATCCGAGTCTTCCAAAAAATTTTGATTTTGCATTCCATCCTAACCCCACATGCATTAAAAAATTAATTTAATAAAAATAAAATCTTTTTAATAAAAAAACTATTTAATAAAAAACATTTTATATAAAATAATTTTATATAACAATTATTTAGTTAAAAAAATACATTGGGTATGCTCGGCCAAGCTCGTTAACCTTCGGCAATCTTCGGCCATGCTCGCCAACCTTCGGCTCGACATTCGTAAGGTTCACATGATATGCAGTATACATGTATACATAACCCCTAATATTTTTAATAACTAAAAATGTAAAATCTATCTATATTATTTATTATTTAATTTCTTGCGCCCCATACCCGATCAACATAACCCCTAATACTTTTAATAACTAAAAATGTAAAATCAATCCTTATTATTTATTATTTAACAATACCCGATCGATTACCGATCAATTCAAACAATTAATAATTTTCGATTTAATCGATCAATTATCCTACATTCTCGAATCTATACCCGATAGATTTCGGATAAATTCAGTAATTAATTATGACACTTACTTGTACATATCCCAGATATGACGGACAGCATCCGACCTCTTCAGCATCCAGCAGGGAACTGACTATAGTTTTGT
>PNEQ01080572.1:0-18774 GCA_003012365.1 Medauroidea extradentata
TACTATACTGTGACACAACAGTACGAAACGACGAATAGACTTTAAACTTGGGAAATTGTTCGTGGACAACATATACATATTCCTAGCATTTTTATAATTTTATCTCATTTTGACATTCTCACTTTTGGCAGTAAACCGACGATATATCATCTCACTAATCTCAGGTTTGCGGCACCAAATACGTTTCCGCGAAACCTTATCTCTCTGAAACTTTGTAATGTCAATAAAGTTAAAGTGAATATTTTGACAATATATAATTGAGGGCACCGTCACCAATGGTTGTGCACAGGGTAAACAGATGATTCTCATTCGATTAACCTCTTACCTTAGATGTCTGTAACTACCATAGAACGTCAAATTGGCAGTTTTATAAATAAGGCCCAGGCGATGTCGCTGTTAGTGGCAGGGACAAACTTAAGACTGCTTATCGCATGGACAGCTATAGCTACTTATCCTTCTGCAGAATTAGTTCAACTAGCCGCTTGGACATTCTAACACTTGATGACTGAAGTACCAATCTTGTGTAAAAAGAGGTTTTTCAATTAAAGTAAATATTATCAATTACGAATAATACTCGCGAGCAAAGCCGCGGGGGACTGCTAGTATATAATAATCCCTTAAACGCCAGCGAACAGCAAATTGAAACAATATATTTTTTCTGTCAATTTAAGAGACTGCATCCTTGTAAGACAAAAATGTCAGTCATATTTAAGTGTTCAGTTTTAGGTAAGCCATGGCCGTTGTTAAGGAACCATCGCAGTAGTTGCCTGGAACGATCTCGGGAAACCATGGAAAACCAAAATCAGGATGGTCGGAGCCGGGGATTGAACCCGAGACCTCCCAAATGCGAGTCCAACGACTTAAAATTGCACCACCTCGCATCGGTGGGATGTTCAGTTTGAGACTCATTTTCAAACCAATCCTTTGTTTGTGGGAAAAGCAGAAATGTTTTAATTTGAGATTATGTGTGATATAAAGTTATATGGTTTAAGCCCTTTAGGTGTCAGTTTTCTTGAAGGTACGTACGTGAAACTTCAGACGAATTTCTTCAGAAATTTGGAGTTATTTAGTAATATTGTCACAATCCGATACCAATTAAATTGACTGATTTTGAAAAAAAAAAAAAAATTCTACTGCATGGCAATTAAAGATTCCCTTAATCAATTGCAACGTGTTAACCACATTTTTTCTAAAAAAAATTAATATATGTATTTATTTATAATTTAATAAATCCTACAGAGCAAATACCTACGTAGGCTTATTGGCGTCTGACATTTTTTCGCACAAGAAACTAAGACAAGGTAAGCTTAGAGACTGGAAATGTTCGCGAAAATATGTTTGCGCCACTTTGTTTCAATGTCTTGCGTGCACATCTGCAGCTTTGGTTCATGATAAGGGATTAGATGGATGTCTAACTCTCAGCGGCTTGGGCTTCTACCCGCAAATCACAGACGTTTTCTGGTTGGCACAGTCAAAAGCGACACCTCTCTAGCCAAATTCACACCGCCAATAATCATGAAGCACAGCTGCAGATATGCTTTGAAACTAAATATGGCGAATTATTTTTGCAAATAATTCCTGTCCCAACCTATGTGACACTTATACTGGGCCTAATAAAACGGTAAATTTTGCACATACCACCTGACGTCACTGGTGACAACTAAAAAGCAATATTTTTTTTTCATTTTCATTTTATGAGTGAGAAAGTTGTCTCCGAAATCGTGTTGCAGCAAGCCAATACAGAAAACGTAGCAAACGAAAAAAAGATAGTTATGTATGTTGACTGACTAACCTAAAACACGCTGTCGTTTGTTAATGGGCTTCCCTTGCACCGTCACTCCGGCGGTACTCCATACTCAACTCATGTCACCCCTCACCATCGCTAAAGACCTCGTTGTAAAGCGCTGACCAAAAATCTCTCTCACTCTCACTTGTTAATGAGCTAGCGGTAACACACTCACACTCTACTGTCAGTAAACAATGTTTTATTGACAGTAAAATTTCTTATGAACTAATCCGTTAAGCGAGGGAAATCTTCAATTAAAGGCTTGAATAAAAAATAACCTTGTTCTCAGAACTAATTATCCAACCTCAAGAACCCGTACTTTCACATCGATTAAAATTGTCACGTGTTGAAAAGGTTTATTTATTTGTTTTTATATTGTAAAGTTTGAAAAATGAGAGGAGTGATGGTTTCTTACTTTTATCATGATTTCCAATACGGTCTGATTCACAGGACTAAATTTGATTCAACGTTTCCATTCTTTATAACCATGTCAATTACTGTAGCCTATTTATTTATAAAATTAGCTATAGTAGACTTACAACTTAGTTTATTTTTATATTAAAAATACTCAACGCCCATGACTAAAATTGTTAAAATAGTGACGCAGATAACAAACTGTCACAACATTTGCAGTTGTTACAAAACTGACATTCACTGCCGAACATAACAGAGAGTGATGTCATCTCATATCAAACGAGAAGAGATTTCGAAATCCTAACGTTCTAGTAAATGTTTGTAACTATTCAATGTGTCGAACCTAATTTGCAAAGTGATTTAATAGTTATTTGTGTAACTTAACATGTTCCTGTTCTCTTATAATCGAATCTGCATATTTTTTTAAACGTATGTAGACCTACTTAGTTTTCTGTGAAATTCGGCTGTTCAAGTTTTAAATTGGCCTTATTTTACTGTTGCATTTGGAGGAAATTACCTTTAGTGATACTTGAATGAAAATACATCATAACTGCTTATAGGCTGTGTTGAGCTCATTTAAGTTAAGGTAAATTAGTTAACATAAATTTAATAGGTTATATTTATGACTAAAAAGTAAAATATAGGCTATTGGTTTCTTGAGCACATATGTATATTTAACCGTTATTAAAGGACCTTATTTTTAAGTAATCAACACAAGAAAGGTGGGAAATTTTTCATAAGGAACACTATTGGTGAATACAATTTAATGTAAAACAAGGTAAAATTTTTCAGCGCTTGTACGAACATAGTATTCTTAAGAATGATTATTTAAGTCTAAAGCTTCGTTAAACTAATAATAATAATAATAAATGAAACTTGTTTTGTTTCCGTGACATCATCTCAAAAACCTTGCCTTTCACTACTTACATCAACAGACGACAAAACGTGCTCCAGACACTACACAAGACACGATAAGTTAGTATATTTCACTATAAAACACGCATGTATACAGAAAATATACATTAATGCAGCCACTGTAAAAGTAATGGTAGGTAAAGCTTATTTGTAGAATTATGTTGCAATTAAAAAATGTATTGAATGACACAAGAAATTTATTCTACTCCACCATGTAGTTCTACAACTCTCTTTGGGCTAGTAGTATAGAGGTCTACCGTTATCTGGCGATACTTGAAACACAAGTTACTTGAGATGTTTTTTTCATGAATTTTTCTTTTACTAAGGGCTATGGGTAAAAGAAGAAACAAAATGTTTTACACATTAGCATCAAGAGGAAACAAAAATGGTCGGACATAATTCTTCACTTTGGCCATTCTGTTTCCGGGTAGAAAAAAAAGCAACTGAAGAAAAACCAGTATAACCTTGCTGTCAACAAACTTATAATATAGACAATCTGGAAAGAAATATAGTCATATGGTGAAAGAATACACAAAAAGAACAAACTCAACAATACAAAATGAAAACAGCAAATAACGTATATGAAAAATGGCAACTAAATGGACGAGGGCAACAATGACAACAGATGACCAGAGACGCGAATGGATGTGCTGGTCATATGGGTCGTCATGTTGGCCTCGTCCATTTTGTTGCCATTTTTCGTACATCTTGCTTGCTGTTCTCCTCTTTTGCTGTGTATTCTGCGCGCTCACACCTATGTATGCGCAACTCACTAGTTTCATTGCAATCCGATGAATTGGTACTTATCTACACTATAGAAAATAGTTTGTAAATTTGCCACACATGCGTATTTGAGTGCTAAGAAAGTAGGTATGGTAGAATTGTTTTCCAGATTTCTATGGTAGCATCCTAAACATTTTTTATAAAACAGTCAAATGTATACTGAAGCTATAACCAGGCTTGTATTCTAGCAACTAAAAATGTTTGCATATTTACGAGGTGGAAGTATGTCTACGTTTAGGTTAATTACTTCCTAAACATTTTAGGAAGTTTTTTTTTACAGTGTAGGAACGCTTGAATGTTACAGACAGACATTCAGTTTTATGTAATAATATACATACTACGTTTGCAGTAACGGCGCAATCCGGATTGAACTAGAAGTGTACTGAAAAATCTTGTTTCAAATTTTTCTTTGAACACGTTCTTACTGAACTGAAGTTGGGGTGTAGTGTCGGATTGAAGCGTTTACTTTAAACACCTACGAGACTGAACTGAACTAAGACGAAGCGGTTGCCATATTGTATCATTTCTTTGGTTATGTAAGAGGTTAGAGTCGTCCTGGTCTAGCTGAATAAAACTGTTTAATGTTATGAAAATAATTAGAGGTGAACAATTTATTCAAAATAAATATTCTGACGAATAAATTCAAACAAGATATCAAACAAATATTCGCTTCTGGATTTTTTTAAAGTAATTTGTTCCGTAGTTCAATGTTTCGAAAAGAAATGTCTCTAGACACGGAATAAGTCCATGTTTACATGTCAATCTGGATCAAAACTTTACTATAAACGCATTTCAGTCCGTATACAATGTAGAAAACTATTTGTAAACGGTAAACCTATCATACCGATGTACAGGAATGTTGAGAAAGTAAGAATGGAAAAATTGGTTCCCAGAAACCAATGGTAGCGTTCCTGCACATTTTTCGGAAGCAGTCAAATGTACCTACATCTACTGACGTTACCAGACATGTACAGTGACTACGGGCCGGAAAATTTCGCGTATTCTATGACCAGCGTGTTAGAATGCACTGTCCTGGGTATACTGTGTAAACTAGCTGCTACTCAGTGGAACAGTAGACAGTGAACGAATGGACAGGGATTGAGTATGCACAGGACAATGGATTCTAGCATACGGGTAATTTAATCCGCGAAATTTTCCAGTCCCTAACAGTAACAATACTCAACATTTGCTCTGTTTACAAGCAGAAGCATGGTACGTGTCCCGTACTGTCAATGGGTTAAAAACTTCCATTACTCATCTTCAGGTAGTTTTTTACAGTGAAGGTTCGCTCCATTTTAATCTAATCATTCCATAATCTCACTATAAAAGCACTTAATATATTTAAACTAGTTGCCCGTCCGCGGCTTTGCCCGTGTGTCATCGCTGTTTACATTGGTACTTGTTAGCATTGGACCGTACACTGTAAATTTTATTTGTAAACTTCCCATTCCGATGCAGATGTATAGGAGCGTTAAAAAAGTAGGAATGGTATAATTTTTCTCATACACCAACGTCAGCGTTCCTATGAAATTTTAGGAAATAGTCAAATGCACAGCCCTACTGCACTAAAAAAGTGTTTTGTGGCCAACACAAAGTGCAGTATTTTGCCATTTTGGACCTCACCAAAATTTTTTTTGTAGTGACCACAAACATTTTTTTGCTGTCCCCAGTAAAGTTTTGCAGTGACTACAAAAAAGTGTATAATCCCTAAAACCAATTTTGGTGAAATCCATATCGACAAAAACATTAGTGTAGCCACCACAAAACAGTTTTTTCTGTGCAGATTTATATTGTTATCCGTCTAGACGTGTAGACTATATGGAATGAGGGAATATTCTCTTAAATTTAAGTGAAATATCAAAGGGATGTTTATACAACAATACATCGAGCTGAATTTACGAAAAGTTAATTACGTAAACGTTGGTAAGGCTTTATAACTGGGAACCTGAAAGTTTTGCACCACTTGGTTTCAAAGCCTTGAGTTCTCATCTGCAGCTCATTTCACGATTGTTGGCAGTGTGAGACTGTGTCTCATATTTGACTTGCAACTGCGACTCCACACTTCTTTGATTAGCGGGTAGAAACACAGCACCTTGTTAAAAACATCCAATCACTTTGTTATTTTTGAACGAGTCTTGCAGTTACAAACTAACAAAGTATTTGGGACATACGCCATTTGCATGCAATGGCGTATGTCCAAATTATTTCTTTAGTTTGTATCCAATCACTAGCCATGAAGCAGGACTGCAGATGTGCACATGGCGTTAAAATAAGTTAGTACAAACGTTTTTTCACCAAAAATCAGAGGCTCTACTCAAAGCGTTATTAAAATGTACCTTCTGCCATTTAGAGGGACGCGGCATTCTACCAAAGACCGGCTGTGGTCCAATTAAAGGTTGACGGAGATTCGCGCCAAAAGTATTTCTTGCATGATCATCAGAGTAAAGTATCTGCAGCGGAAACTATTTATACTCTAACGTCTACAGCGACGTAGGCGCATGTTCTGTTTGCCAACTACAACACGTATAATGACAATCATAAGGGCATATGAATCCGTTAGAAAGATAGGTTAACTTTTAAAGTTGTACGCCAGCAAATATGTATTACTTTTATGTAGGCCGTATACTGGATAGGCTTACTGTTTCCTTGACATTTTTACCCAGTGAAATAATTTCATATCTCATAGTCAGGCTATTGCATAGTGACATTTAAGTTACTCAGAATACCTAGAATCGAATTTATAACAAACTAAATTCACCTTACAGTAATAAAACTATTTATAGTGAATAAATGTATGCCGTCAGATGGCCTACTCAATTAAATGAAGGGGCGTAGGCCTATATGTTATTATTCGTTAAAATATTTAAAAAATTTGAAAACATTAATTTTGTACGTAGGCCTATAAATTTTTACTACTGATATTTGCGGTTCCGCATAATTCATTATAGGCCCTATCTGATTTTTGTTGTAAATCATCATATTTTTGCAGGCAAGTAGACTATTTTTTATTTTGAACGACTACATAGAAAGCATGGTCTGGCATTGATGTGGTATACAGTCTACAGAATACAAAAAATATATTATTGGACGAAAATATATCTAATCCGACACAATTACACGAAGTTGAAAAGCATTATGCATAGCATATTACTTATAGCAATATAAATTCTTTTAATCTAATACCGGCTAGCACACGAAATGTTTAACAGAGTTTTGGTAGAAAACACGTGACTAAAAAAGTCATATTTCGTGGCGTTTATGAAGGTGTGGTAGGGGCCTACATAAATTAGCGTTGACAACGTTTTGTTATAATTTGAAAGGATTTCAAAATAAAATTGGAAAACCAAGGAAGTGTGATCCTAGCAATACAATTTCTTTCATCATATTTTTAAGAAAAAAAAACACTGAAGATACGCGTTTCCTTAGCGTAGAACGCTGCAATCGTAGTTATCAAAATACTGCGTACTAAATAGTTTTCTATAGTTACGAACCTACTAGCAACATATTTGCTGATAAATTTGGTAAAATCTATTACTGTACCTAAGATTGAAAGATTGGTTTTCTTTATTAGTATTAATTTAGGCTTAGCAACACGAATTGCTAAACAGCCCAATGATCTTTTTTTTTTAATAGCGTCAAATTGACGGGCAAAATGTTCAAATCAGATATGTCTACTTTATACAATTTTATAGGAAAGCGGAAAAACTGATATGTTGGGATACTAACGAGAATTAAATATAACAGGTTTATTATTGTTCACTTACCGTTAAATTATGGTAAGTAATGTAACATATTGTGTAAATATTACATTTAACCATTTTTAAGGGAGTCCCCTTTAAACAAAAATTTGTATTGTTTTAAATAGGGCCTACTTTTATATTTGTCTGCGATATGGTTTAATTTGAAGACATACATTGTGACAAATTTTTACTATAATAATTTTTGTTAGGTTGGTAAGTCAGTTGGTTTTCTTTTAAAGCATAAAAACAATTTTATGCAAATATAGAAACTGACACGCCATTATTAAAAAAACTAAGAACTAAACAATTTTCGTTGCAGTAAAAATAGTCACCATATCTTGTAGGCCCCTACATAGGCCTACATAAAAATGTTTAAAAACAATATCAATTTTCTGGGAAGAGCACCCTCAAGGGCTTGTTCCTTAGATTTTTTCAGACTGGTGCCAATAACTCAAATATTTTTTAACCAAAATCTTTGAAAACATTTGAGACAATGTGCAGTCACACGATGAACAATACTGTGGATGAGTTTTTTAAAACAACGTACCATTCGTCAGCAAAAAATATTTTGTTTCATTTTGGCTTATTTTCACGACAAAATATGTGGTACTTTGAATGAAGAAATCTACAAAACCGTTCAGTACATTGCAACAATCAAATTCTACTGCAAACTATGCCATATTAATGTCAAATCTGTGGAACAAAATTTTGATATGAGTATTAGGTAGCTATGAATAAAACATATTTTCGAAATCACTGCAAAATTAAGGAACAAGTCCTTAAAGAAAAATAAGGGCATGTTTTTGGTCCCAGATTTACCTACATTGTGAACATGTAGCTAAGGCTTTAAAAATAGGAAACACGTCAGAGGTGTCCTTTTTGTTAAATCTGCGCATTCTACATATTGTAAGTTATAATCAGCTGTTATGCCCTTGTTATGAATTCGCAATTATAATGGTTTGTACACGTCTGGTTTTGAATGAAAACGAAAATTCT
Source organism: Medauroidea extradentata (assembly GCA_003012365.1). Lineage (NCBI taxonomy): Eukaryota > Metazoa > Arthropoda > Insecta > Phasmatodea > Phasmatidae > Medauroidea > Medauroidea extradentata. The sequence continues at coordinate 8,635 of PNEQ01080572.1, forward strand.
CGCCTTATTCTTAGAAAGGTCATGTAACTTTTTTTACTAAATCGATCTGCATAACCTTGCACAGTAAAATATTTTTTTAACTTTTACAAAAAAAATTGTTTGGAAACTAGTTAAAAAAATATTTTGTAAATTTACAAAAGTATTCTAAACTTTACAGGAAGTAGCCTATGTGTGCACATGTAGAAAAGTTTTTGTATATTTACAAATAATAATTAATTGTACATTTGCCATTAAATTCTTACTCATTTAACTAAAATTATTTGATCTTTCACAAAATTTTTTTGGCAAACTGTTTCCAAGATTTTTTTCCAGTAGACTAAAAGTAACTTACAGAATATTTTGTAAAATGTGAAAAGAAACCTGATGTTATTTTGTTTCGCGTTAAATATTGTGCTCATAAAAATATATCCCACTGCAGTATCGTTCCCACAGGTATTTGGAAAATTTAGACCACTTTAATGACCTGCCACATTTTTGTTGCAGCGCCTAGGCCTATATAGAAAATATGACTCATTTTCAATTATTTGTGGAAATGTCTGGTTTTTTAAACTTTGCTCCTTAGTTAGTTGAAATACCGCGCACTCTTCAGATACGGTTTTTACGCAAATGCGCGTTTGAAGTAGTCTATTCCTGTCAACTTCCTAGGATTATAATTTGGAGTTGAAAAGACTAAAATGTGTGTTTTCAAAATTGGCTTGAGCTTATTACGGTTTTTGTACTGTAACTTTAGAGTATAGGCCCATGTTTTCAGTCACGTGATCGTAAATTTATGTACAGGTATTAAGCGCGCCATAAAAAAAAAATATATATATTTTTTTCTACTCATGAATTGAAACACGTATCTCGCCATCGGGAAGAAAATATTGCGGTTTGTGTGACGTCTTGCACGTAGAAGTTATGAGGCAATTTGTGTTCTCGTGTTTGCAGGAACTCGAGTGCGGGAACATCATCAGGTATAGGCGGGACCCTTAGGCTATGTCCGCGTGCTCCCACTGTTTTCGCGATAGTTCGTTTTTACACAGTAAAAAAAATTTGTACTTTTACAAAAGGTTTTTTGGAAACCAGTTTCTAAACAAGTTTTTGGTAACACTGCAAAATTTTTTTGAAAAATTTACAAAAAAACTTCTATTTTTACAAACTTTTTTTGTATATTTACAAACATTTCTGTACGTATACAAACAAATGTTGTATATTTACAGCTAATATCTGCTTAAGTTTACAACACTTTTTTGTAAAATTACGAAATTTTTTGTAAAATTTGTCAGGTCTCCTAGGTGTATTTTGTTCCAAATCGAAAAATTTGCTCATTAACGTTTATTTTACTAGTTCGCAAAGGTTTTTACGATATTCGTAACCACCTTAAAAGGTTTCTGACATCTTACTTTTATTACCTGACGTAATACGTTCTGATATTAGTTTACAAGATTTTCCTCGTAAATGTACAAAAATTTTTACTGTGTAAGTCTAAACAAGAGCATGTTTCAAAATATTTGCGGCACTTTTGTTTAAAATTGTTTTCACCATTTTTCTAATTTTTTTTTTCAAGACAGCAAATAGGCTACTATGGCTTTAGATAATTATGTAGCCTAACTAACAAAACTTTTGTTAATTGACCTAGACCTATTAGTGGAAACCGTACAATTTTTTTGCCTTGGAAGCAATTAGCTATCACGGTAAAATAACTCTTAATAAAACAGTTTAAACAGTTTTTGATATCTGCTCTCTTTTAAGTTTAAAAATAAATTATCACAAAACAGTCAATGTAAAAAAAGTTAGTAGGCCCTAATGTTACTCATCACATGTATGGTAATATTTTTCCCCAACCTTGAGAGGGAAATCTGATTTCCTAATATGTGTGGAAATTTCCGCAGGTAAGTGTATTCGCCACACAAACCACTCGGAAGTTTCATTCGCGCGTTATGTCAAATTGTCATAGAAGGCTTGTGCAAATATGTAATGAAACATTACGTTACCAGTTGAGTAACTTTCCTTGGCACGTGTTGAGTAATTTTCCCTCGCTTGTAGATGTAATTAGCTTCCATTACATGTAGAGTAAATTTACCTAATTTTTTTTACAGTGTACGAATAGAGGAGCGTGGCGTTAGACTAAGTCCACTATAATTCTCCAAACAGCGTGCAGAATATCTGTTGGAAATTATTATGTTACTACACAAATTGCGCGAGTGATGGCCGCTTCGAAATATCATTCGAACGTCATCTATAATTAGAGACGTAGCCTACATATTTCGTGATATCACTCTAAAAAATAGTTTGTAAATTTACCAGACGTGCGTATTGGAACGCTAAGAAAGTAGGTATGGTAGAATAGTTTCCCAGACATCCATGGTAGCACTCCTAAACCTAATTATAAAACAGTCAAATGCATACTGAAGTTACCAGACTTGTAGCAACTGTAAAAGTTTGCACATTTACAAGACGGACGTATGGTAACTGTCCCATATCTGGGATAATAACTTCCTACACATTTAAGGAAGTTTTTTTACAGTGAGGTTAGGCATATATACTCTCCCGAACATACTTCGTGAAGTTCCTGGCTCCGGGACCTCGTATGTATGTCTTTGTAGCAGACACGACAGGATAGTGGGCATTTAACAATTCACCTCATATAACTAGTTAAATAAGTAGGCTACTTCAGGAGCGCCACACAAACTATACCGACCAACAGCAGTAGTCACATAAACACACAGTAACTTGCAGTCTAGTCTGTTGGCGGATAACTCGAAATTCGCGAATTTTTCCTGTCTCTACCTGTATTTGATTACACATTTTTAAAAAACAACATTCTTTATGACCTCTGTTGAGTTTTTATGACTTACTATTTTTTATTCGTGCAAGTTTTTAATGAAGGTTTTCAGAACTAATCCTCGTAGCAGGCTGTTATAGAGTGGCTAAGGATCATGATTTATCGCGGAAAATGCTGACGGTCCAGTAAGCATCAATGTAGACGGATGTATTCATTTCCGGTGTTTTTTTTTTTTTTTCGTTACTGATGGGTCCCTATTTGACTGGGCCAATGATAACTCGTGTGCTAAGACTGAACGTCCGAGTTTCATTTGTAAACAACTACTATGTGGAACATAACTATCATCTAATCATATAAGACTTAAGACGCAACACCTTATTTGGAGAATACGCTGTCAGAAAAGACTCTCGCATTTCCCTCATCTCTAATAATGGTATAGGTACGCACAGGGCAACTTAATTATTTAACTTACTGAACTATAAAATATGTTCACCACTGAATGTTTCGCAGAGGCTATAGGCCTATATGTTGAGTACCGCGCATACCTGTGTCACTCTTAGATAGGCATATATCTTCCGTCCTTGCAAGGCCTCCGAAGTGTACAATACATCCATAGTGTGGCACTCACCGGAGCACTGGTCGTCACCGCCAGACTCCCGCCTCCAGCAGCAGGGGGCGGTGCGGCCCGTGAACTTGTTCGGGTCAAGGATGTTCTCGACGGAGAAGGCGAGGCGGCTGGAGGGCGGCGAGCGCGTCCTGCTCGTCAGGTCGACGGGGGCGGCCATGAGCGCATCCGCCTCCGGGTCGCCGCCCCCGCCGCCACCGGACACACCATCTCCGTCCGCATCTGTCACGTTGAGCTCCTCCTCGTCGCTGGCCGCCTCCTCGTCTTCGTGCTCGCTCGCCGCCGCCTCCGCGTCGTAGCGCAGGGGGCGGCCGAAGCCCGTGAGGCGCTGCATCGTCACCACGGCCATGGCGACCGGCTCATGTGCCGGCGCCGGTCACGGCATTGCGCGCCGCCCCCCGGGGCACGCACACACGCACACACACCGTGTCTCACCCGTACACTCTCTCCGTCACGACCACGTGGTGCGGCGAGCCTGACGGACGCCTTACGACTGCAGGCAAGGCGCCGGTCGAGGTTTTCCCCCTCCACTTCCCCTCCTCGTAGGGTAGGAGATGGCGGGCACCTTGGCCCCGCCCACCGCCCTCGTCAACAGCGCCACGAGCGGCCGAGCGCCGCACTAGCGCCGTAGACGCCCGGGCGCATCACTTGCGGGGTTCTGCCTCCGGCCGAGCGGCAGTGCAGCTCTCCCATTGGCTGAGACGGCAATTTGTTGATGGAGGGGCGGGCGAATGGGAGGCGCGCAGAGATTGGTCTCCCCTACTCCTGGCCCGGAGTTTTTGATCGTCGAAGAGGGGGAACGGGTAGGAATGGTGGGACAGTTGCGGTGCGCGGCGCTAATGGCAATGCTTCATTATTAGCTAACTGTGGCGGTCTGGGTTAAGGAGTCCGCCGGTTAGCGAGGCGCGCGCGCAACAGCGGCACATGTCCGACCACGCGCGCTAACTATCTCATCTCACACCTCCTGCCAACATCGGATAATCGTACTTACACGCGAAGGACATATAATAAAATAAGGTTTACATATTATTTTGCATCTATCCAAGAGTTTAGGTCGAGAGTGACAATTTAAATTTTCATTTACATGTCAAGCGTTAAATTCAAAAGATGTAATATTTTCATAGGTAATTAATCTCCCAGAAATTTCTTGCAGCATAGGCCTACTTCTGTTTGAAGCTGTAGCATGACGTAATTAAATTTTTCTTACACAACGACGACACTGGAAAAATGTATACAACGTAAAATGTATATCGCCCAAGAAATAAATTACAGTAGGTATTGGGTGATTTTAATATTTTATTTCCGATACCAAATCGTTTTGCAAGTATTATTTGGATGTTCAATAGTGTAGGCATAGGCCTAATATCTGGCTAGTGCGAATAATGATTTGACTACGTATTAAAATCATATTTTATTTTCAGGTCTGGCATCTGCACTGTCATCTCGATGTTAGGGTAAACATCGCCTGTGTAGCCTACTTTGTGATGCAACCCGATAGCCTAAACAGTACGTGGACGGCTCAACAAACACCACGAAATTTTTACCCCACGTTGTGTCTTCGTCTGGTTAATTGCTTCCCCTTCTGCCCTCTCATTCTATTCATTATATATGTTTATCATTCGCTCTCTATATGTCTGTCTCTGGTTGCAAACAACTTTTGAGACAATTCAAACAACTCTTGCAAAATGTACAAAAATCTACTTGTATATGTGCGATTACTATTTGTAAATATATAAAAATATGTGTATACATGCGGATTTATTTGTAAGTTATATTAACAAGCATTTCATATAAAGTTTTACCATATTATTGTAAACTTACAAATATAATTTTTGGAAACTATAGTTTCTAAACATTTTTTTTTTTTTCGTAAAAATACAACAAAAAAATTACTGTAGTTTACAGGCGTCAAATATAACTTTAACAGAATCCTCACTGGTTCAGTTAAATTGGGTAACACTTCAGCGTACAGACGACAGCCAGTAACATGAAGCATCCGACATGCTGAACGTGCGTTGAAACCTATAGGAACAATCATTCAGGGCCGTATTCAGAAACATTTCGTTAAACCAGGTCTAAACCTGGTCTAAGTATAGAGCCTAACTAGACCACGACTAAACCCCTGACTAAGAACTACTAACAATTCGTATTCAGAAGCACTTTTATTGTAACTTTAGACCATTATTAGCAGTGACTAACTGTTTAAGACACGTGAAAGGTTTGGCAACATCGCAAAACTGCCCGTTGCCATGACGATTAGTCAATTGTCGTATTCTCATTCCATCGTCTGCTGAAGTATTTTTGGTTATGTTGCTTGTGAATTGTCAATATTAAGTAGGTATTACGTGTAACAGTAGTTGCGTCAAAATACAATATGCAGTAACGGAGAAGACTTCGTAACAGAAAAGACAAACCAATTTTGCATTTAAATTGTTTTCGAAATGTGATAACATCGTAAAATGTAACACGTTATTGTAAAATAAATCCAGAAAGGCAAGATAATTTATATTCATTAGAACGTTTTCTGGCATTGTTCTGTAAATACAGTTAACTGCTAGGATATAATTTAAGAAAACGGCATTCTCTGCTGTTTTATTTTACGTTTTTCGAATTGCCATAAAATACACGTCGTGATTAATTAAACGATAAGGTGCCGCCATATTTGTTCCAAACCTGCAAATGTTCAGGTTAATCACACCTTAAACTAGTCACCCGCCTAGACTAACTTAAACCATGACTAGTTAAACCCACACTAAAAGAGTCGCCTCTAATTACGCTTTCTGAATACGGAAAATCGCAAGGAGTGACTAAATATGGCGATTTAAACCATGACTAAAATTGTTTCTGAATACAGCCCTCAGTTTTTCCCGCGATTAATCCATCTCTACTAATTGAATTCACGTGTAAACAATGTTCGACAAGCATGCCAACTGGCCTTTCCAACATTGCATTAGACCGATAGATTCTCATCAACAAGGAGAAACTTGGTGGGCCTTGATTATACCACGTGCAGTCCTAAAATTTAATTTGGGATTCATTATTGAACTTTTTTCTCCTCAGTTATTTAATGTAAAAGAAAAATATTTCCAATAAAAAATATTTTGCTTGAAAAAATTTTATGTAGGCTATACTCCCGTTCGATTAAAATAATATTTTGTTTAATTAGGCTTAGTTAGTGTATTGAAGAATTAAGCTGTTTTACACCGATTCCTCATATAAATAATGACTCTAAAAAATAGTTTGCAAATTTACCAGGCGTGAGTATAGGAACGCTAAGAAAGTATGTATGGTACCTATAATAGTTTTCCAGACATCCATGGTAACACTCCTAAACTTAATTATAAAACAGTCAAATGTATACTAAAGTTACCAGACCTGTATTGTAACATTTGTCAACGTCGGTGGTACGTCAAGTGGCCGTAGCGACAAGTGACCGTACGCTTTTAAACCACACCCGGGTATGTACAGCAGCCAACAATGGATCAGTTGCTCCCCCTCAGTACTGGTTTCCTGACGAATCGTGTAAATGCTTTCTAACAGCTAGGAGTAATCTTGTACTTTCACATTCTAACCAATGAGAATGCAAAATTAAGGACCGCCCCTCAAGCATTAAGATTACTCAGAGTAGAAGAAAATCGCCTAACTGCCGTAACATCCCTCGCGACACTTGACCGTATCGCTGGACGACTGGGCGCGTCAAGTGGTCGTACCGGCCACGCTACGATACTACAGCGCCTGGCAGTATAGACCATGTGCCACACTTCTGTTTGCAGACACTGAGCGCAGCGCCTGGTGAGATAAACAATGTGCCAGGCTTCTGTTTTCCGGAGAATGGCCTCTCCTCGTACATAATTAAGATTTTCACGTGTATATGTAATGTGCTCACTGGCTTTAATTTAAGTTGTTTTATCAAAGAGTGTTTGTACGAACCAGACAGTTGCGAACTCTCAGGTCATTTGCACTTGCGCAAATTATTATTCACTTAATTTTTATAATGGAATTAATTGTAAGACGAAGAAGCATTAGTAACATTTATACCTAGTGTTGACATATTGTTGCACAATTGAGAGGCATAGTTCTCCCTCCTGGCCATATGCATCACTAATAAAACAAATTGTTGACTGCCATAGTGAGAATTCAGTTTCAATGTCATACACAAATGTCAGAAAGGGGATAACCAACAACTAATATTCTCAGTACTACTAAAATACGTTAACTCAGTATAAATTAGTGCATGTTTTCCTCACTTGCATGAATACGCTAATTGTTTTTTTTGTTCCCCTTTACATATCGCTCAAGATATAGGGTTTAGATAGCGATCCCACAAAATCCGCTCATGAAAAAAAAACAGATAATTTGTATCATAAGTGTTGTACATAGCTTAGTTCATTGAGAATTGATGAACTTGTAAATTTAAATGCGAAAAGGTTAGTTTTAGGAAATTTTCTAATGCCGAAATGTTGTTGATCATAGCTATAACGCTTCGAACAGTTTGCAAAAAACGTTATTTTTTTTATATTGCGTATTTTCATTTATGTATCAAGTAATCGTAGAGAAAATAACACGTTTAGTTAAAAAATTTCAGTAAAATAAAACTAAAGTAATGTGATCTGGGTTTCGGTCTTTAAACGATAGACCGAGGAAGCCCAAAAAGAATAAAATTTGTTGCTCCAGAAGTTTAGGTGATCAAATGGATAGGTATCTTAAGTTATTTTCAAATAAATATTTCAGTAAATAGTTTTAAATTTTATTAATATGGCAAGTAAGATGGAGCGGAGGAGGTGTGTTACGTAATTAAAATAAAAATTAAATTTACCAACGAATATCAGTCATGCACTAAATTTCGAATTGGCAACAATATTTTGTGAAATAATAGTCTAAGTCACTGAGTGTTGGTAGACAAGCCACTGCTGATTAATGTATTGAATTATTTATAAATACACGCTTTTAGTTGCCGAATTCACTGAGTATTGTGGAAATCAGGACCAAATAAGCTAAACTCAGCCACGTTGATTAGAAATAGGCCTAAATATCCACTAACTTCCAGATGCGGAATTATTCCTGATATCAATTTGGCTGGGCTCAAATTGCCTCACACTCTTATTACATTGAAGCGCATGTATTTAGTTATAGTGCCGGCTCCAGTGGCGTAATTCACTAGTCACCTTTATGTGGCGAAAGAGGTCCGGGGTTTGTGCACAGATTTCTGATTGTCCTTTCACTTAATTGTATCCACATTGGCACTTAAGACTTCCATCTTAAATGGCAGTTAAGACACTCTTCCACTCCAGGCATAAGGCGTATCGCTCTTAGATTGATGTAGACGGCTTTTGGCGTGCGCGTTTGCAAGATCACTTTCACGTTACGAGGTTAAATAATGTACTTCTTTGAAATCTGACTGCATTTTATACATTTTATGTCCAAGAACTGATATAATTTAACGCAAATATTATAAGGAAATCTATTATAAATGTACAGTTGATCACTTTTTTCACGTAACTTTGATCTAACAAATAAATTCTCATTAATAATAATATTATTATTAATAATAAAAATACTAATTATTTTAATGAGCACTTGAAATAAATATTTGCCTGTTATATTTGTAGGGTAATTTTTCGTTAAAACTTCCTTCTTTTTTGGTTTTACATTTGCTGACATAGTGTGTGACTACGCTACAGTTATTATTAGGTAGGAGCGTAAAGGGTTCTTTAGGAATAGCCGGTAGCTTCGTAAGCCTTCTTACCAACATTGTTAACATTCACGTTTTGTGGGAAATACTCCACTATTTTCAACACGAGTCTTCATTCTGCCCCCCAAGCCTATAGAGCCACGATTTTGTCGCGTAAAGGTTTTTACACAATTTTTGTTTCAATACCTTTCGCGCGCATCGGCAGCTCTGTTCCATGGTTATTGACAGTGCGTCTTTGTTTAAACATGTCTCTCATTTGATTGCAATAATCAGAGTAGGATAGGGGTAATTAGAGACCGCGAATTTTCGCGTAAAGAATTGTGCAACAGTTTGTTTCAATGGCTTATGTGAACATATACAGCCTTGCTTCATGGTCAGTGATTGGCTGTTTATAACTCCCAGCATCAAGTGTTCTATCCGCAAATCACAGATGTGTGGTGTCGCAGTAACCTTGTTACTGTTGTCACAGTCAAATGAGCCACGTCTGTGCAATAATACATTCTGCCAATAACCATTAAGAACAGCTTCATATGTGCACATAAGACATTGAAACAAACTGTTGCACAATTCTTTTCGCGAAAAATCGTGGGCTCTAAGGGTAATTGTGGCACCGCACGTCTGTGATTTGCCAGTAGAAACGCAAGACAAGCGAGAGTTGAAACATTCTATCACTGACCATGAAGCAGAGCTGCATGTGCAATACGATATTGAAACCAACTGATGCAAAAATATGTTCGCAATAAAATTATGTCTCTACTAATTATGTATACACGAGACATTTCAAACATTTAAGGTGGAGTATCAGCCGCCAGCCACACTGTATCATTTAAATTTTAGTTTTTTTTTTTTTTATTGTGAGCAGAAACGTGCAACATTTGCGAACATAGCGTGAATTATATTCACCTTGCGGTACAGTACAATTATCGTAGTTAACTGTCACCGTATATTTAGGTCGCAAATGTAAATTAAGTATATGAAATCAATTATTTGTCTGATTGCGACCTAAACGTACGTTAAACTTTAAAATGCGATGCTTGTACTGTAACACGAGATAAATAG
>PNEQ01080573.1:0-12386 GCA_003012365.1 Medauroidea extradentata
ATATATATATATATATATATATATATATATATATATATATATATATATATATATATATATATATATATATATATAAATTAAATTTATTTACTTATTGTAAAATAATTGGAGTCTTTGGAATCATATTACAAACTTTGCTTTATAAAAATACGGTAGAAGCTCGGGACACCACGCTTAGATAAATCTATATCGCTGGGTAATTCATGTCCCCCAAGCTAATGGACCAGAAACTTCACAATCCTACTATGTACTTCAAAGGGACGTTTGTTTTGCCGGTCAAACGATCAAACGAGAGGGGCAGAAAAGGACAAAAGGCAGCGGACAGGAAGCGGTAATGCACGTGTTCAAAGTTTGACAGGCCGGATGTGTTTATTAGTCACCAGGAGTCTTGACGTCTCGCTGTGCGGCGGTGCGGAAGGCCTCTTGTTAGGGGTGGTAGGAGTGGAGGGGAAAGTATTGCTTGAAAGGGGGAAGGGGCAGAAACTGGCAGTAGGGAATCTCCAGCCGCTACGTGAGTGGGAAGTGATAGTCACAGCTGTCGACACACTAGCAGCTGCCAACAAGAATTTATTGAGATCAGTTCAGTTTTTTATGTGGTGCGATGGTGCAGAAAAGAAAAGCTTATTCTGTGAAAGACAAGTTAAACACTATCGACATAACATAAACTACTGTAGTTTAACAGTTTAACTGGAGTACTGTATTACAGTTACCCCTCCTTATATACGGACTTCGTATCCGCGGTTTTCACCAACCACGGTTGGAAAACGAAGGAAAAATGTAAAATCTAAACATTAAATTCTTTAGAATTCGTATTTTCGCGCGCGTGCACATAGTTTGCCATATGAACTACTAGCGCGCCACTCGTGCACGAAAAACAGCCAGTTTCGTGTTGTATGCCACTGTTATCTACTCTATTATGCAGTGTGCTTGGTGTGCGCGGTATGTTTGTTTACCAGCGGTCAGCAGATGGTGCGGGCGGCAGGAGCAAGGAAGCGATGCAGTGTGGAATGTGCGGGCGGCGGTACGTCACTTGCACAGATCTTATCGCTTGCAGCATGCTTCCAAAACTAAATGATTCAATATCTCCTGCAGGCTGCGTCGCCTACCCGCAAACTGCTTCCACGTAGAAAACACGAGTGTATTTAATTACGTTGTCTTGTTTGCCCGCTTGCCGCCCGCCCACTTGTAGTACACGGCCCTGAAGGCCTCTACTGTGTGCAGTTAATACACGATTCCGTGGCCTGCAGCGTAATTTTTCCTAAAAAGAAAGACTGTAGTGATCCTTCTAAACTAAAGAGAATATCGCAAAATTGTTACTTTGACTGACAAAATGAAAAAGCTACATTTAATCAAAGACATATCTGTTGCAATTGGCCACAGATACGGGGTAAGAAATGAGTGCCGTTCGTGCGTCTCGAAATAAAGCACGACAAATAGGATCAAGTGTTAGTACTGCACCGAAAACGGCAAAAAAAATCGAGCTAAGTTAATTTAATTGCAATCAATGGCGCTGTATTAAAACGGAAACCGCTAAAACTTTGTCCTTATCCATGTTTACCAGTGGAATTAAATTTTTCAGTGACATGTGTGAAAAAAAACCACGCCAAGTCTATTTTAGTATAATCAGTGATGTCATATTAAAAACGAAACTTCTAACATTGTTAATTATGGTCAAAATATTTTATGTGTATGATCCAATTCTTTTCTGTAATTGATATGCACGCCATAAAAGCAAGAAATATTTAGAGACAAATGCAAAATATTCACGCCCATGTAGTCGTAATTGTCTTGTTCCACTGTTGTTTTATGTAGTTGACAAAGATAAAGTATGCATTACACGCAAGAAATAGTGTTATCAGATGCCATTCTATCAACACTGGTGTAGACACACTCTGTCTGCCCAGCGCACGTCCTTGGCAGTGTAGGGTGGGTGGAGAGATAGCGCGGTGGATCAGGCCCGTGCTGTGTTGTAACGTCAGCAGTAGCCAACCACCTGGCTTGTGCGTGCTGTTGCCAAATCACCGCGACCGCTTGCAGTGTGGCAGCCACTGTATCTATCTTGCATCGCAATGCACTCGCTACATGTAATTTTTACGATCTTTAAATGTGTGGGACACTTTACGAACGTATTAAATATGTGTACCTCACACAAATATAGTAGCATTTAAAATTTTTTTTTATTAATTGTATGTAATGGTTTATGTAGGTTATTACGGTGTCTTGAATATACACGGTTTAACGTGATGCGGTGGCAAATAGGAACATTGCGGCGCTAAATAACACTTTATTGAAATTTTTTTTTTTTCTTTTTCCTGGTCTGTCTCGGTACAGCATGCATAGACTATAGCTCAGATTAGATTTAAGTCTCCTGACATGAGCGTTTATCGAGCTTCTACTGTACCATAGTTGTGCCTGATATACCTTACATATCTGAAAATGAGAAATGAAAATCCACTACGTGTTCCCGCTTTGGGGCAAGATCACAGTGTGTATGATCGAAGGCTGGGCCGGTTGCTCAACTAGCGAGACATGCCTATTACTTCCCTCCCTTCCGCAACCAGAAGATAGGGCGTAGTGAGGTGAGATGATTCTGGAGCAGTGACAGAATGAGAAAGACAAGAAAAACTGGAGTTCCGCGAGGAAACCCGCCAGTCAACTACAACTTCTGCCACATTTTCCACATGCAATAAATCTGGGACCAAACCTGCGGGGGATAGTCCATATCGCCTAACGGTGCCCCTCCTGATTGAGAATTTTTTGTGGACCAGGTATGTTTCTTGTTTCTTGGTTTAGCCACTGCTAGAACAAAGAAGATAGCTAAACATTTGGCTGCTGAAAAGATGTTGACACGGCTGGGAAAAACAATGCCAGATGTCTTGACCCCAAAACCAAAAATCACAAGCCAGGATCCACCATTGTATGAGGTAATAATTTTTACCATTGCTTAATTAAGCAGTCAGTGGCGTGGCTGAGTTTGATAACTGAAGATTGTTAGTTAAACTGTTGATTCAGATGTGGGTTGTATCACCAACAGCTACAGTATTTTGTTTTGTACATGTTCACTTCAAATTCTATTGTGCATTATTCTGAAAAATTTTAAATATTTTCCTTTGTAGATGTTAAGACTTCTTTCTTAATTATATTAAGGCAGGATGGGGTCAAATTAAATGTGAACTTTACTTGCGCGTACAGATGGTGCACAAATGTGATGTGTTTTTTTAATGCATGCTATTGTAAAAGCAAAGTTGATATTTTTTTTTGTAGAAGGTTGTGTGGTTTTGATAGTTTTATGTGGATATTAAGAGTTATTATACAGGTGGAATTAGTTAACTGTAAGTTTTTCAGATGCTTTTCATGTGAAGTTCTTTGGAAGATGGATAACATAAGTATAACTATCCTACCTTCTCTTCTTTTTTTACGGAAACTGAAAATGTCAACAGCTGGCCTCATTCCAAATACCAGTGCACCTAGCAATGTAAGACAATTAATGCTTGCCTGGAGTATCTTAGCATGTTCTGCATATATGTGTTCTGTTGATTCTTTGTTATCATGGGTGTTGTACGACTAGCCAGTTGCTGAATTTTAGGCTTGTGTTTTAGGTGGTTTGAGAGATAAGGTGAATGTGTAGGCCAGGTATGTTCAAGGAACGCATGTTTTTTATTTCAGCATCCGTTGACCGACACTGCGACCGCGGCATATTGTGATTTGAAGGGATCCAAAAAGTCCACCATTAATCCATCTTTGATGACGGGCTGCCACCTGGCCTATATAGGGAAGCACTCAGAAACACTGACAAACTTGATGGAAGAAAATAAATTACTTGGAATAAGCAGCAATGACGAACTTGTACAGAAGTTTGAAAAAGTTATGTCAGAGTTGGACATGACATATGAGTTGCTACCAACGCCTTTCAAGAAGCAGTTTATAACGATTGAAGGTATGTATTAAAATTAAGAGTGAAAAACTCTTAAGAGGGCATGATACATAATTCAACACTAAAAGCATTCGTCTGTAACTGTATGTTTCTTGAAGCCAATTTGTGAAAATTAAACAATAGCAATTCTAGACAATAGTTATAGCCAACGTTTTAAACAAAATTGTTTCCATTGCTACAAACTTCTGAGGCACAATCTCTGACGCCGTAACCTCGTGCATTTAACTCTGGCGCAAGAGATCTCGCGTAACGAATTAGTAATTTTGGATAAATATTTAGTCATAAAGTTGGCAAATACCATTATCTATGATTGCCTTTGAGTATTTTATCCATATTGGCTTCGAAAAAGGTGTGGAAATCAATTGATGTGTTAAGAGTTTATTTATCTACCACGCACTCTTAAGATGTTCACAATGTTTACATGTTTTTACTGCGACTGTCTGGTAGATATTTGCTTATGGAATTCTGCCACGTTATATAGAATTGTATTCCAGAAAGTCAGCATATACTTGCATATTATAATAACTCACTAAGATTTAAATCATTTATTCCAGTGGAGTGATATACAGTAATCCCTGAGTTATAAAACGTGTGACTTGCGAAAATTCGCAGTTACGAAAAAATTACAAAAAATAAAAAAAAAAATGTCCATAAATGCTCCACGTAGCCACAGAGACAGCAATGCGCCAATGTAAAAAGCAAACCCGCATGCTTCATTCTTAAAGATATCAATTTTCTGCATCTATGGTTCAAATATTTCGGACAATGTCACTAATACATTTGATATTGCTAGTTAACAGTAGGTGTAACCAAAAGTAGCATAACCTCGCAACACACATTCTCTAACATCACAAATCTCAACGGAGGTAATGTTTTTGTTAAGTATTGACAGCTGCTAATTTCACTGTTATACTAGTTTCAAATATGTTTAGCTGTTGTTCATTTAGTTTCAAGAAACAATTCACAAACAATAACTGTATTGTCTTTGAATGTTTCATGCGATGGGACAGAATCAAGCTGTATTATTGTGGACGTACGCCACTGCAATATTATGTCATCCCAGAAATCTTAGAAAGAGACTACAAAGATAAACAACGAAATACGAAAAAAGAGAAAACAAGCCGAGTTGGCTGTAGTCAACAACAAATGGACAAAAAATAATAATAAACAACTAAAAATAAAAGTCGAAGTACAAAACAAACTAATGTGTAAAACTCAAGGACATCACAATTAAGACAGCACAGACAATGCTGGCACAAATACAGTAATGGACACAAGACAGGATAACAACGACGATGTCACGGACAACACACAATGATGAAGACACAAAAAACACAGTAGATTTTCAAAAGCCTACTTTTCACGACGTTTCGGGAGCTGACACCTGCTCCCGTCTTCACCTTTATTTGTTGTTGACTAATTCCTTATGGGCTATTTCATGTTCTGTTTTTTTTTTTTTTTTTTTTTTGGTTTATGGATGTGTTGACTACAGCTAACTCAGCTTGTTTTCTCTTTTTTCGTATTTCGTTGTTTGTCTTTCTTAGTCTCTTTATAAGATTCCTGGGACGACATAATATTGCAGTGGCGTACGTCCACAATAACACAGCTTGATAACTGTATTGTAAACACAAACATTGCATTATATTTTCCTTGGATGAACAGTGTAGACATGTTGCCACTAATGAAAAAACTGAAGTCTTTTGATACCGAACAAATTGTTTTTAGTATGAAATGGAATGTGTATTGTGTGGAAATTTACTTCTGCTCGAGTGTAAAGAAGAAGGGTTTTTTTTTATGCAGTAATGTGTAATTGAAATAAAATAATGTTTATTAAAAAAATTACAGTCCATGGGACATTTTATTCTGCCATTTTGTGCACTTCCGAACACAGCAGACCTCGTGCCCCGCTCAGGTAACAATTAGCCTTTACGTAAAGTCACTAGGTTGTCATAGGATGAATTAATGTCTCATGTCGAATGAAGTGCTTGCATTTAAAATGTAAACCAGGCTAATTTCTTGCAAGTGTTCTACCTCAACCCGGTTAATCTGCAGTGATCGGGAAACCCAGGTGACATGATTGAGAGAACTAGGCTAAGTGCAGCAGGTAACTTATGGTGCGTATATCGTTTACGTTTCCTATTTTATTTGTAAGCATTTTTTTTTACAAGTGGTGAATTTTAATTTTAAAATTATTGCTGCAAAAAAGTTGCAGCCTATAAAATCTGTTATTGTAACTGCTCACTGTTTATGGAGCAGAAAGTACATCCATTACACACGTGGAAATTTTCATGTCCTGTACATAAAAATGTTTTTGAGGTTATGTTTTAAGTGTTTTGTGAAGTGAGATGTAAGTGAGAGTGAGAGATTTTTGTCAGTGCTCTACATTGAGGTCTTTAGCACCGGTGAAGGGTAACATTAGGTGTGAGGTGAGTATGGAGCAGTGCCGGAATGAAGGAGCGGGGGAAACGGGAGATTCCCGAGAGAACCCGCTGATCAACGGCATCATCTGGCACGATTTCCACATGCGAAAATCTGGGGACTGACCCCGCCGGGAATTGAACACGGATCACCTTGGTGAGAGGTGCGTGATGTGACCACTCTGCCACCGTGGCCCCGTGAAATGAGGAGTGATGAGATTGTTTCTTGTGTGCTTCCTTTTCCAGCATGCATGGTTTTTTCTCTTTGGTCCCTTGAAAAACTATGGATAGAGGTTTTATTGCACATTCTTCTTTTGTATACATTACACATTTAAAGATTTTAGTTTCTTGTGAAGTTCCTTAGGTACCTAACCTTCAATTTGACTTACGAAAAATCTTAGTTACGAAATTGCCTCCAGAACATAACCCTGTCGTAACTCTGGGATTACTGTACTAGAAATTAAGGCCCCAGTTACATGGTACACTGGACATATTAATGTGACCAGTTTATCAGAAGACAGTCAGAACAAATCATAGAAGCAGCATCATTCTTATGTAGTTAACTTTCGACCTTATGTAGCCGTATGTGATCACAAACACGTTCAAAGTGAACTAGTAAATAGTACCATGTAACTGTGTCCTAAGTTACATATTAAATTTGGCTAATGCTTTAATTAAAGCATTATGTTTTATGGTTGATGTTGTTTTTAAACTGTGAGGGGTAATATAATGCCAATTTCTTTCTAGGCCGTGTATTTATGGCATTACGATTGAAAGGCATTCGTGACGACACAGTGATGGGAAACGGGCCAACTGAAAATGAAGCTAAAAGGAATGTATTTCACAAAGCATTGGATTTCCTCAATGTCATGACATTCATCTAGTCTTTTAATTATTTCTCCATGATGTGTATCATGACATTGTACTATGACAATGGTTTTGTTAAAAGATGTATTTTTGTATAGTTCTTTGTTTTCAATTTTTGTGAGTTGCCTATTGACTGAGAAAATATATTTATTTTTACATGAAAAATAAAAATGTTATTTTAAACAATTTTCCATTGTGTGGAAAAATTATAGTGATTTCTGTAATGGAAAACAGTGGTTAAAAAATGTTTTGCCTATATTGATATGTATTCTGTCCAGCAGGGTGTTTCTAAAGTAACATTACTTAGCTATATGAGTTGCAAAACTCTTTATAGTACAACCTTTGTTGACTGAAACAAAAATACAGCTAAAGAAAAATCTCAGCATGGACTTATGTAGTTAAGAGATTAAACTTTTTGATATAGTAATGTAAAGTACCGGTACTACAGTATTTTAAATTGATACAATCACTTGAGTAAAGCAGTACATCACAATAATGCCTTTTAATGTTTCTGGACGAATATGCACATGCGTAGACCCATGGCTAGTCGAGTTAAAAATACTTTCCTCAGATTGTGTAGATCTGTCTTTTGTTGCATGGTGTGGAAGACTTCTGAAGCATTTTGAAGCTACTCTGATCCAGGCCCTATATTGAGATATTGTTCTATGTTAGCATTGACGTTTACTTCAACACATCAGTCTAGATTACCTTTTTACTTGCATTTAGGTTCCAAATGCATGCCCAAGTTAATTATTATGTCTTTACTTGTGATGAGCTGAGGTACCCTAGTGAGGCTATGGATTCTGTACCCCATAGCGAAAAACAGTTTCTGGATAGTATGACTTCTTGCAGGTTGTTGTTGTCCGATGACGAATTGGTGAGTTATTAACTTATCACTGTGGTCCATCTAATCACTGTTACCAATCAAGTCTGGAAATCTATCACTAAGGCCTGAGTTATATGTGCACCATTTGGATATTGGTACAACAATCAATTTGTTCCCAAAGTAAAGGAATATTGTGCAAAGAACAAAATCCCATTTTAAGTGCAGCTTCTCTTGGGTGATGCCCCTGGCCTCCCAGAAGAATTAGATGACTTTCATCCTGATGTGAAAGTTTCCTGTGTTCCCTCTAGAACTATATCACGTTTACAACCAGCGTATTGTGCTGTGAAGAAGCCAATGTTTAGTACAAGGGTGTTAACAGTATTCTTTACATAATACATTTGTCTTATTTATTGCAGTTATATTTCTACAAATAGACTAGTTGCTTCTAAATATTACATGTAACAAAATATTAGTTTCTTCTGAAATTGCATTTAAGTACAGTAGTGTACTTACGAAGGACTTAAGAAAATATACGTCAGTCCATAATCGAGTATATATGCACTGACTACATTTGTTGAGTTTGGAAAAACCGCTCTATAGAAAGTGTTCGTCCAGGTGTTGGAGTGCAGTGTATCGTCTGGCAGCACACACTACCGTATTGGGTTGTTTAAATGCAGTATTCTCACTAAAGCAGTCTTTAGGCAGTGCAAGATTTCTCATGTGAACTCATCCCATATTATCAGAACAATGCTGCTCGAAAACATTTCACATATATTTCATAGTCAAAATAATAGTTTTTTTTATAATAGTTTCTGTTTTTCTTCTTCTCTGTGCTTACTATAAATTAAAACTGCTATATAAACTAACAAAATTATTTTTCCTGTAGTTAAATTATGATTTACTACCATAAATTATGTCGTAAGAGTACAGTTGGTCACATGACCAGCTGCCAAACACTGTCTTAAATCACAAGTTTGTCATAACTTTCTCGTTCATTGCTCACAGGAAGGATGCACAGTGTGTGTTGATTTGCTGCCAAATCTAATGAACACAGTGTTCCAGCCTTTGTTTTTTCATATTAATTGATTTTGTGGTTTACAGTATGTTGAAACCTTTCTTGACCACTGTTAAACATGCAAAAAGTTCTTCTATAACACATTACGTACTTAATTGTAGGTCTAAAAGTATATGATGATTGAAAACTTGTATAACAAGGAAGTATATGTTGGTTAAATAGAGTTGCAGTGGTAAATTTGGAATTAATCAGAAATGTGATTTTTTTTTGTGCTAGTGTTTTATTTGGTGATTTATTTTAGTGATTTTTCTGTCATCAAATAAGATTGCTTCGTGTAATAAATGTCTTGTTTGAATTGTTTTATCTGTAGTAAAATTCTGGCTTTATTTTCCCTCTCATTTTAATATTTTTGCTGTCAATGCAGTGATAGACCTTCTGATACTTGTTATGTATATATAACACAAACTTTGGTCCAATTCAGTTGAATTAGTGAATGTACCAGTTCTTCTGAAGTGTTTCTGGATCTGGTAAATGGTCAAGTTTTATTGTAGCTGAATTATCAGTGTCTAACTTTGCTTACAAGGGTGGAAGGGGGGGGGGGGAGAGACTTTTATCTCTATTCATATTAACAAAATATATGGTGGTTTTTGCTTTGTGAAGTTATTTTACATTTGTGGATTCATTGTATTTCATTCATAACAAAACGTTAATATGCAAATGTGTGCTCACCAAAACATTTTCAGCTGGTATCTCAATTTGTGAATTTAAAAAATTGGGATTTACAAAATTTACCGAAAGTTCCTTAATCTAGTCTTTCATTCATAAACAAAAAAAAAAGTGTGTTGTGTGGTTTTAATTTGATTACAATATGAATAATTAAGAATTTTTGTTAAATATTTGCAAAAGCAGATATAGTAGACATTTCTTAATGTCTACATCAACATTGCTAGCCACTTCATGATTTGTTGGTATTTTTTTCCTACTTGCCCTATAAAAGTGAATATGGTCCTAAAACAAAAAACAAAAAAAAAAAAAAATACAATAAATTGCTGTATGTAGAGATGTAAATTCTCCAGCCAAATTTTACTTGGTGTGTTAGTACCAATCACATAACCAAAAATTAAAATTGGAGAATTTTGTATTTTATTTCAGATCTTGTAATATTCCTTTGTTTACTTCAGTTTATTATTTATTTATTTATTTAGAGACACATTCAAATTTTACGTTATTATTTGACGACAGGCTAAAATCCACTGGCCTATACTCATCCGAACCAGCTCAGCAGTGTAATTAGCTCCAGGTCTCCGTACCTTTGTGTGCCGGCATCAGCAGGATAGTGGGCATTTTACAGTTTTACCTATCATTGGATAAAATAGTCCATCATACGTGCCACAAGCTGTCTGCCAACAGCTGAAGTTAGATGTATGCAAAGTTACTTGGTGTCCGATCTGTCATCAGATAATAACGAAAAATTTGCAGGTTCCTATTTGTATATTATCACAGAGGAGTAAAGTTTCGGACAATGTTTTCATGTTGGCTTATAGACACAATGGAAGGTGCAGAGGTGTGTGACATACTTAGTATAAAGTGAACTTGTTTTGTGGAAACAAATAAATGAACGTTTATGAATGTGTGTGCTACTTATGAAAGCATTTGGAATTTACTTACGTGATGCGAAATAATTTATGTAAATGAGAAATACTTTAAGAGTGCCACACACGCTCAGGGGAGAACCACATGTGCTCAGGGGTTGCGTAAGTAAAATGTTTCACCTGGGAAGGTTAGTACAAATTCATTTTTGGTCCCTGTCCACAGAATCATTGGTTTTTTTAAGCTCCAAAGTTTTTCATTTTCATCTTGGTTCATTCTTATCGCCCAGTCCAGGATCAATAATTATGCAAATATATTAATGCAACTGGTTTCGTACTTACTGTTACGTAACAGAATGATGTAACAGACAGAAGTACAAGTACATACTTACAGTTGATACTTGTAAATAGGTACACACACACACACGAAAGGACAACACACATTTTTGAGCTACAAGTTACTGGTTTTCTGTTATCCTTATGTTTGTGCAAATTACAAACATTTCTGTAGAAGGACTTTAAAATTTTTAAACACGTGTATAAAACTAAAATTTTTAAATACCTGTATAAAACTAAAATTTTTAAATACCTGTATAAAACCAAATCAAAATTGTTGAACTCAATTTGTTGCCCTCTACAAGCCGATGCCCAGATGGTCTGGCCCTTATGTCACCCCTGCACTAGTTATTATCCAAGCTGGGAAAATGTAGAGCACAAGAACATTGGCTGGTTAAAGGTCCGTGGCAAGAAACCCATAGTTTGTATATCACCCCTGTGTTCTGACAAAGGGTACACCTAAAACTACATGAAAGCATTTGCAGGTACACTGAAATACAATAGATTAGCAAGAAATCCCTTTGTGAGTTGCAGTGAATGTGAATGAAGGCAAAAAATCATAGAAATATATCAAATAACTTGAGCAGAAATTAAACATAATGTGGAGAAAGCAAAGTGTAGCGGTGACCCATGAACCAGAAATGCCTGAGCTGACATTTAGGTTTTAAGTAGAATCTCTCGTGCCTGAAGAGTTTCAGAAGAGAATGAGATGGAGGAGAGTTCACGTGAGGGATAAGATAATGAAAAGTTTTCAGAAGCCTTGCGGTAAACAATCTGCATGTTGATTTACAGTAAGAAATAAATACTTTCCGACCGACACACATATCTGAAAAAACTGGAGGCAGGTTGCTGTGGTAGACTTCCTCGGCGACTGCCAGGGAATGTTATCACGGACACCAGATTTAAAAGTATGTAAACGGAAAGCAACATTGCACAGTCATTATACACTCAAATTATTTTTAAAAATAAACAACTATCATCATCCAAGTTGCTGTAGTTATTTGTTGATGTTCAGTCTGTAATCTCAGCAAACCCATAGGGCTGTTCTTCACTTCATGGTTCTACGTAATTTGATGTTTGATGGAAGAGGATTTTTCACTCTATTCTGAGACTGTAGTTGGAACTTATTTTTGGTTGTGTAGCATTGAAATGGTATTGCGTATAAAATAATGTGTTTTAGGAGAGCTTATTATCATGTGTCTATTTTGTGGTTTAAGTATTACTGTATGCACATACTGTATTTATAGTCTATTGTTGTTCAGTAAAAACAATGTGTGGAAATTTTTTTACTTTTTTTTTTTTTTTTTTGCCATGCCTCATGTATCCTGTCTTCTTCCCTTCTAAACATATATTTTGTCACTGCTCAGTTAGGTTGGAGAGGAAGTTGGCTGATTATTAAAAT
>PNEQ01080574.1:0-18776 GCA_003012365.1 Medauroidea extradentata
GAACACTTCTTCTGTTAAAGGAACGTAGTCCGTCGATTTCGCCGTTTTACATTTGAATTAAACCATTTTATCTGGACAGTTTACACGGAAGATTAACACATGAAGTTAAATGCTAAAAACTTTCAAGCGGATTGGTAGATCCGACCTCGCATAGCATAGTCGACCGCACGCCCTTCTGTAGCCACAGAAATTCGTATAATTAAATTTATCACTGAGACAGCAACGAGTTACATGAACTTACTTTGTCACAAAGGAGTACATGATACGCACAGTGGCCGAAGTAATTGAGCCTAGAGTAGCGAGTAAACTGAAATCTTGTAATATGCGTTGGTTCTATCTCGCCGTTAATCCGGATTATTGTTATTTTTTAAATACATTAAAGAAAGTCAGCACATAATGATACACTACCCAAGTGTATGTGCTAGTACTTGGAGTGGCATGTACATCAGGTCTACTTTAATGAAGTATGGTCATAGTTAAGCAAATATCATTGGGATTCCAGAAAACCTAAACACTGAGAATCTGGGCTCCTAGTCATATGTCATGTTAGTTAGAAAATGCCTAGGTACATATGTCTGAAGTTACTAAGGACATCATATAGGCATCACACAAAGCAGGCGTATATTTTAAAATTGTGAGTGATACAGCTGTTTGAGAAAGAATTTGACAGAAACTAGAACAGAACATCGACCCTCTTAATTCCACCCAACATGCTTAGTAAGGAGAAAAGTTGCCCGAACAGAGGTGGATGTAGATAATTACTTGAAATTTTTTGATAAATTCAGAAAAATTTGGCTTGGAAGATTTCTACGTGATCATCACAAAAACGAGCATGTAAAATGCAACAGGAACACTAGATCCTAACATAGCGTATTCACACATATTGGTATCCAGGTCAGTTTTCGTACACTGTAAAAACTTGCCAAATAGTTTTAGAAGTTTTCAAGCCATACTCAGTACGGCACACTTACCATGCTTCAGGTTGTAGATAGATCAAATAATCAGCTATGTTACTATACACGTCTGGTAACGTTAGTATACAGTTGACTGCTTACTAAAAAATGAATGTAAACGCTACCTTTGATGAATGGGAAACAATTTTACCATACCAACATTCTTGATACTCCATTACATCGTTTTGCTAAATTTACAAATAAATTTTACAGTGTAGTTGAAATATCATCCGAGCACTTGATAATGAATTTTCACGTTTCCCAACATAAGTGTTTACTAAGGAAGCAGAAACGCGAAGATCTACAGCAAAATAAGTGCACAGAAATATAATGCAGGTGTGTATACCAGAACAATATGCACACGGGATACAATTAATCATTGACGGTATGGCTTCTTTTACTGTTCTCTATTCAAACAAAAGGACAGTCACCAAACTTTTTTCCCATCTCCAGCACATACTTAAATGCGAGCTGGAGAGTAGTGGGGTGTAACTAAGCTGTGTCGGTATCGGTACTGTGACTACTGTACAAAATCCACAACCAGAGGAACAAGATCTTTATCTGCTAGTCGAACGTTTAAACTCACAGTACATCCACCACTTTCCCTCACCATCTAAAGTTGTATTGACAGTTACTGAAAACAAAAATCAGTTGGTAAGACCCATTTGTGACGATCTCGATAGTAGTAAAGAAGTCCACAAACATGAAATAAATACATTTTCATCACTAGTTTCTACAGCATACCTTTTAAAATATCAGTTGTCAGTGTCATCCACAATATGGAGTATCTGTACTCGACAGTTGAAGAAGCCGACACAATGATACCAGATTCAAAAGAGGTCTCTAAAGCATGATCGATTGTATTAGATAACACTGATGTATTAGTTTTCCTTATGCATTACTATTAAGGCTTCGCTCTTTAGTTTTGCAGTAGTTTCAAAAATATTTTTTAATGCAAATTAACACGTATACCAAAAATTAATTCTTACAGTATCAACACGTATATATCATCGTTTGTATCGGAATTTTTCTGTTGCAATACATCGAACGGATTATTAGTTTTTTGCCCCTGAAGTATCACATATTTTGTTGTCAAAATAAGCCCAAATGAAGAAAAAAATTCTTTGCTAGCAGACGGTACATTATTGTAAAAAAAAAAAAAAAAAAAACGCTCTGGCAAAATTGTGTAACGTGTGACTGCACACAGATTCAAATTTTTTATAGCCTTTGGTTAAAAAATATTTGAGTTATTTGCAATTGTTTGAAACAAATGAAAGACCATGGCCCTAACTGTCCGTCCCCACCTGTGTGTTAAGAGTATCGGTACCCGTCACCTTAGAATTCCTCATTTTCCGTAAGATTTATCTAAATTGTCCGCCTGATAAGGCACAGAAATTACTTTCGTAATCATTATCAAGTTGTTACATCTACACTACATTTCTTAATTTTCGACTAGTAACCTACTGGAGGAAGAAAACAGTTTTTTTTTTCAGTGGATGATTACAAATATAATATAAGCACTAGTAGTCAAGCAATACCAACTGTGTATTAGGGACGGAGCTATGCCATGTGCCTTGTCGATGCCTAAAACTTACAAGAAAAATAACAAGCTAATTTAAAAGTTCCAGGGCTATTATTACAAAATGGCGTATACTGACCGCTCCCCCCTAATGACATCACCGGTGCGAGACAGAACCCTCGTGGACATTGCACAATCTACTAACTCAGAAATCTCTTAGTCAGTACTGATATAGTCTACTCCACCAACGAGTTTACTTTTTGACAGCTTGTTAATGTAATTTCAGAAACTAAACTAAGTAAATAATTAATTGCAACAAAACAATGAATTAACTTACTTAATAAGCGAAAGAAAGAAACTCAATATTCAAAGCAAAGAAAACACTCGAAACCAAGTGCTATTACACAAGGAACCAGGGTCCGCGATGGCTGAATAGTCAGACCATTCTCTCATACAAAGGTGATCCGGGTTCGATTACCAACAGGGTCGGTCTCCGGATTTTCGCATATGGGAATCGTGCCGGACGATGCCGCTGGTCGGCAAGTTTTCTCGGAGAACTTCTGACCCCCTCCCCCTACACACACACATACACACATTTTCATTCCGGTGCTGCTCCACACTCACCTCACGTCACCCCTCACCAGCGCTGAAGACCTCAGCGTTAAGTGCTGACCAAAATATCTCACTCACAAGGAATCACAAAAACTTGCGAGAAGAGCTATAATAAAAGAGCAATGAATGCTGACCGCCCGGCCGGTGTTGTTGCCCTACCACACCACCCCGCTGAGATCCTTTCCTTACCGTCCCTCCCCCGCCTCTATTATAGTGGTCAAGGACCCAACAACAACATTATCACTTTACAACTATACCGACCCACCTCCTGGCAGCCTTTGCCGCCTCGGTGGTAAAACAGCTCAAGAACAAACCCCGCACTTTCGATACAAATACAAGTATTATTTTAAAATCTAAAGTTTGTTGAATATAGACGTCGTATGTTATAGCTTCTGGAACTGTCTTCTAATATCTGACTTAATTGCTCAGGGAATGATTATAACATCAAGGCAATCTGTTTTCAATATATCCTTTTTACAAAAAAAAAAAAAAAAACATTCAGGCGATAGTAAATGTATTTCACTTAATGACCCATAATGCACTAGAACGTTATATTTCTACTAAAAACAACTTAGCGTTGTATCGTGCTTCAGATTGAGTTTTCGTGATTTTACTTGTTGTGTCAGTATAATGCTTCAACGTAGACTTTGCGACTACAAATGGTAGTGCTTCTTTGGTTAAATGCCGTTTCTTTGAATAAAATTAACGAACATTTATGATTCAGTAAGTTTTCTTTTATTCTTTGAGATCATTCAAATGAAAACACGTACGAAATAATGACTATATTACAGCACTGAACCAATTCAAATTATGTTTTATTTTAGTTTATGGCAATGTCATTGCAAATGGCGGAGTTTGTCATACACTCCAACCAAGATATCGTTAATTATAACTCTCTATATTTTGCAATTTTTGCATAATTGAACCTTGACGGTAAAAAATTACGTCATAGTTGAACTTTATTACAATAATTTAAATAACAAAAACTTAATAAATTTGCATAAAGCGAAACACAGCCATTGTAACTTCAAACATAAAAATAAAATTGCCAAAAATTATAATTCATTGCAGGATACACGCGCTACATATCCTTCACAGATGTATTTCTCGAAAGTCTTAGTCGCCATCCATTTCGTTACACCAATCTAGGTAATTTAAATTTTTAATGCAATTACATTTATCTGGTTTTTAATGTCCATACTAAACATATATTGAATTGTATTTATTGGCGGTTAGCCTATGTAATTTCGTAAATGTAAGCCTAAGTCTAGGTTAAATTTCTGTATTTCGATACTGCTGATTTTACTGTTTCAGTAATCTCAGTAACGTCAACTACTGTTTCTATTCTGCTGACGAGACATATAAGACATTGTTACACGTTTACACGCTCCTGTGTAGCGGCCTGTGTGAGGCTAGGAATACTTAAACCACTTAATTCTATGGAATTTAGGCAGACAAAATACCAGTAACATATACGTCATCAAATTCGAAATACAAGTCCTCTGAAAAGGTCACTCATTGTGATGTTACATTAGAATATATTTCTCAACTTTATTGTGCAACCATTAAAATTAGCCAACAGATAAATAATACTCACTAAAATATAACCGATTTTTTTTCGAAGCAAAATTTTCTGACGATTCTCTGAAATTGCATTGTACGTAAGTAAGCATTTAAACGGATTGGAAAACTATATTTGCAGGTCAAATTGGTATTCAGGTTTGCGTTTTCTTTTATTTACAGTTTTAACATGTAGGCCTATAATAGTTCCAAAACACTGAAATAACACAAACGAAACATTCACAGATCACTGATACTGTTCTATTACTACTGACAGTCACTGACAGATAATTAGTGATCCCATTTATGTTATTCAGTACTGCTATTGTAGGGTAAAATTGTAACTTTATAACTGCATATGACGAGGGTGTCGTGCGATAAGTTACGTCGTACGTAGCACAAATTGCTTTAAAATTAAATTTTTACATTTTTCTTCTTTATTTCATCTATGCGTAGGAATATTTTAATAACTTATCTACACCTGCTTGAGTGTACAAAGTGTCTGAAATTTAAGTCGAATATACGCCATTTTGTCGTAGATTATCCTCTTTACGACACGTAAAGTGCACTACACACGATTCAACAAATTTCGCGATATGTCTGCGTCTCGCCAGCCGGTCATAAACAAAATTAATTTATGGTTGAAAAATGCTTTTGTAGCAGTATGAACAAAATAAATATTTTGTTCAGCAGCGATAGGGTGTCCCACAGTTCAATATAACTTAATATTGGAATAAGATTATAATTAAAACTAAGTGATTGACGAAAATGTATCATTTTATTTAAATAATAATAAACATAGAGTGCTTAGTATCAGTTTGAATTAAAATTTTTATCACTAGCTATTCGTAAAGGTAGAGATACTATGAAAAGTTAGTAGAAATCACGCCACTTTTTGTTTACAATTCAGTACATCACGTAAAGCACAACTGGTTTACACCGCTGACATAATAAGCCCGCAGGACAGCATAATGTGTCCTGGCGAAAGAGATTTAAATATCTACAGCCTGAGCGTGCCTCAAGTATGCTTAGAAACAGAGGCGTGTCCAGAAATCTTTTCCGGGGGTGAGGGAGGATGATGAGTATTAGTTTTGTTACTAGAAGTAAGCTATATCGTTCACAGGTCATAGAGAAATAATAGTAAAAAAAGAAGTGTAGAAACTATTAATGGCAACTTGCCTACGTATACACACATTTGCAATAGGTTAACACCATAGTCATGTAAATTGCGTCATAAGATCATTTAAATATGTTACTTCTTATCTCGGTAAATTTGGCATTAGTGTAGCTTTCACCACTGTGTTTTATTACACTAAGCAGGCAACACTGTATAGTAATTTTTTGAAACAACATATTTTATGAGAAATGTTATAGGCTAAGTCAAGTCCAAACATTGACCTAAAATTTCTACGGTAGTCGGAGATCTATATAATTGATATTTCTCAGTCGTAAGACGAAAATAACTATTAAAATTTTTCTGATATAAAAAAATTAATATTTTTTTTTTCAGATAACTACTATACAGTATTATGACTGATAGAAGCATTAAAATTTTGCATTATTACAAAAAAAATATATATATATATAGGCAAAAAAAAATATATATATAGGCAAAAAAAAAAGACAAAAACACAGGACGTTAAAGCCCAAAATTATGTTTTACTTTACCACAGTTCACAAACTTACAAATCACAGCCTCATCAGAAGTATGAATATAAAGCAGAGCAAGTCCTACAAGACGCGAAACTTTGTTATGCTGCAGCAGTATTTTTAACATTTCATGGTTGGTTGGATAAACATATGGATGTGACTGATACAAACTACCAGGAGCGCTGGAACTAGGGGGAGGGGGACGTGGTTGTATTGTACCTCCTTCTGTCAAGGAGGTGCAGAGGGGGGCAATCGGAATTTTTTTGTGTTTTTATGTGTATCTATTAGTCTTCTAGTGTGATATTTAATTCCATTTATTCATGAAACCTATAAGCACAGAAGAATCTTACATCGCATAACATAGTTTCACCCACCACACCACTTAGTCGCTGCTCAACATATGATCATTTCCGTCTCATGGCATTAACACTAAAGGCATCAACTGTAAACAACTACCCAAACTCCATTACCACAATTATACCCCTCAAGGGTCCCTCTTACTTCAAGCATGTTGTCCTTGTCGAAGCTTGGGAGTAGGAAAGTGATACGGGCGGCACTGGTTCGCGAGTTAAAAACGGTATCGCCTCTACATGCGGAGACCTCGATTAGAGTATGTGATATTTTCGTAATTCGAGTTTTTTCTATAGCACTTTAAATGGTGACCACATAATTTTACAGCTGGTCTCTATCAGGGAAATAGGTTTTTAGCTGAGGTAGTCTAAAAACTGTTTCTGGCTATTGTGGGAGGCTCCAAAGTCACGTGAATAATAACCAATACGTCTTGAAACTACGATAAAATCGCCGTCTGGAGTGTTTCTTATTTCTGTAAATAAACATGTTAGGTGCTCATTTAGTAGCTTCGAACGAAAAGCCGGATCTCTATCGTACTGCAGCGATATTTATATGTATGTATATATATATATGCGAGCCCTTTAAAGGGCATTGGAGTACGAAATCATTACATATTACGAAATGTTGCTATAATATAACGCCTTCGGAGAGCTGTTATCAAAATTGGAGCATATTTTGACGTAAAGTATGCTTACAAATATACAAATTATTACGTTGTTAGATTTTCACTGCTTTGGAAATCTCGGAGCAGAGGCAAGCGATAGAACCTATCGCGCAGAGATTTTCGGTTAGTAAAATTATTTTCAAACCAAAACGCGAATATTTTCGAAAATCTGTTACTGTAGAAGCCTAGATATTGTCATATTTAACATAATTAAAACTACTGTTTTCCATTTTTGTGGATTTTGTGGTTTCAAGCCCTTACTTTTAGAAATATAGTTTTTAATTTTTTACTGGAAAGTAAAGCATACTACCACATTGTGATATACAAATAAACGTCCGCTAATAAAATATATACTCGGGAAATTAACATAATCGAATGTTGATGAGTAGTTCAGATTTTACTGACGATTGAGTGTTCCAGTCATCCACCGACATCTGCCTTTCCTGTCTCTTGATTGGCTAATGTCGGCACATTTAGTAAGATATCTTGGTAACTTAAATTAAATTTTCCGAAAATTAAACTAAATTTATTACATTTCTTTAAACCGCTAGATAATAATTCAGCAACAACGTCTACAGTGCAGATTAAATTATTTAAAAATAAGAAAAACCGGAGCCGAAAGAAACTAATTTGTATTTGATAATTTATGTGTTTTGAATTCAGATGTTTTCAATTTCCAGGAAGTGAAACTTTTATGCCGTTTTTCTCTGCAGTAGTATATTGAAATAGTAATGTGTATTTTACACAATATGTTGTTTGTAAATCGATTATATTTTAAAACTTGCTACTGCAAATATGGAACAGATTATTTTAGAAACAAAAAATTTGACGAATAGATATTGTTAAGTTTATAAATGCAAACCCCGATTTTTTTTCAGTTTCTGCATTCGCCAATGTATTCAGAAGTAATAGATACCAGTTTTTAAAGTGTAACTTTTTATGCGTTTTTTCCTGCAGTAGGTGTTGAAACGTGGATTGTATAAAAATGAATAGATCACAATAAATCAAGAGCAGTTGTTTACACGTTGTTTTTTTAAATAGATAAAATCATGAAACCTGTTACTGAAATATGGAAAATAATTTAAAGTATAAATAAAGTCAAGTTTATAAATGCGATACACCTCAGGTCAGACTCAATGGATTAGCATTGGCCAACATCCACTAAGAGTTGTTATATATACGTCCTGTAAAATAAAGCAAAGACAAATGGACATGAGTAGTCTTATTGGGGCGACTAAATAAGAAAATAAAATAAAAATGTAACAAACAATTTTTAAATTGATTTAATGTGGTTATAGCTTTGCCTTTAATGATTATTTTGTAATCTCTACACATACAATGTTCAATATTCAAAATTTTTGTGAAATAGGGCTTGTAACTCATATAAAGGGTTACTTACGTGTTTCAAGAGCCAACATAAATACAACTGCATGTAGATCCCAAAAGCTTGAAAGTTAAATTTTTTTTATTAGCACAATTCACTTTTTAAGGTATAATATATTTAAAAAAATAAATAAATTCTTACGTATGCAATTAAATTTTTTTTCCTGGAAACTCATTGAATAGCTCAATTTTGTGTCTCTAAAAGCGAAAATTTCTCGAGGGAGGACCCCTGGAATCCCCGCTTTTGGCTTCGGATGAATGCATGTACACTTTTTTTAAGACGTAACCCCCCCCCTTTTTTTTTTCTTCCACTGCTGGATCCGTAACTGTTTGCATCCCCATGGATCAAAATCATTCAGGCGCCTCTGCAAACCACCTATTGCAGAACAGGTCTTTCACTGTCATTATCGGCTTTCTGTTTTGTCTTTCATAACTCCCACTATGCTACAATCACATAAAAACCGGGAAAATCATCTTCTAAGAAAGAAACTGCTGGTTAAATGCATGAAAATGGCTGTCCAATTGATTCAGCAGGCAGTAAATATTGCTGGGACATCACTGTTTCTTTGTGCGAAATGAACCGGACATTTAGTGCTAATAGGTCATCCAGATACGGAACGAAAATTGTTTTTTTGTAGTATTCGTCAGCAATTTCTAAAAGGAAATTTTGTTGGTTGCGTTAGATTCCACATACTCGGGGCACAGATTCTTCTACATTGAATGATGCTGCAATTCACTTTTCTTCATCGTAAATGATGTGAAATTTTGACGCAGCATTTTCTCTTATATTTCTCAACACCTACATAGCGCGTTCCAACTGGCTGATTGCATTCACCAAGTCTAAAGATTTACTTTATAGGTACTCTGACAAGTTATAGCTATGTCCTAGTATCTTGGCTGCAACACACAGAGAAACTAAAAAATTGCACACAGAATGAATAAAAGTAGAAGCTTTTTCTTGACTCTTCTTTTGCTATTGTTTTGCTTTCTATGTCTTGAAGTGAAGTTATTATGGGCACTAAAAATTATCTGAAGACGAAAACAGCTCGTAACCGGCATATAGCCTTTACATGTAAATAAAAAAAAAACACACACACACACATATATATATTGTAAATACTGCAAATTAGGTTAGAATAGTCGTAGAAAGCCAGTTGAAATTGCATTGTGTTTAGGATTGTTTGTTTTATTGTCTCAATTGCAAAATTTTGTTTAAAATAATTTAATTTGTAATTTAGTTTTGAGTACTGGCGAGAGGCGCAGTATGACCGGGGGGTTGTGGCATTGTGTCACAGCAGATTGACGCTTAACCCAGCAGGGGAGGGAAAGTTGCGACAACATGGGGTGAAAGCGAGCGAACAGCCTTGAGCCGACGAGGGACACGTGGCGTGGATGCTGAAAACTAGGGCACCTAGAGGCGTGGCTACGCCCACCCCCCTGCTGTGCAATTTAATATTAACTTTATAATTGGTGATCAGAATTTTATAAAATTTTGTTAATAAGTTCAAAGAGATATTAATGTTAATGTGTGTGAGTTTTAAAAAGATTAAATTAATTGATACGGAGGAATGACAGGGTTTGTTGTCGTCGTCACCCACGAGAGACGCGATTGGCTGACAGTTTAAGTGGGGGCGGTCCTAGGAGAGTTTTGCCATGTAGGCGCGAAGGGATAGTTAAGGGGACTCCTGAGGCAGCCTCCGCGAAGGGCGGACGTGTCACGGGGAGCCACTGCGGCCGATTGTGGTAAAAAAAAACCACGTATATATAGGGACTTCGACGGCGACCTCCACGAAGTGTGGGCGCGTCTCGCGGAGCCACCGCGGGCGATTGTAGTAAGCCGCGTATATAGAAGAACTCCGGCGCCGATCTCCACGAAGGGTGGACGCGTCGCAGGTAAATTCGCTGAAATTCGCGAGAAGCCGCATATAGAACTGATTCTGGCGAGGACGGTCACTAAGAGTGCGATATTCGCGTGAGGCCGTGATTAAAAGCTTTAAAACGATAGTATAGCGTATCTCTCGTGGGAATGACGGAACAAGTTCAGGATTCCAAAGTATCTAAGGACATAAACTGTCGGTGTTTCAATGCAATAATAATAGATCCCCACACTACATTAAAAGAGAGAGGATATAACAAGTTTCATGGCGCAAAACGCAGCGAGTTTCACAAAGTGTTTTCAATTTTGTTCCGAGATTATCAGACTTCAGTTCACTGATGCGGCTTTTAAGATTTTCTGTTCGTTTCACAGAAAAGCGGATTAAGGTTAAAAACTCAGATAAAGTTCCAAAAGCATTTAAGATATTATGATATTTGGAAGCATCTGATAAGCAAATATTTAGTGAAAGAGAGACACAGTGAGTATATCGTTGGCTTACTTCTAAAACCTCGTAAGTCCATTTGAACAAATTTTACAGGAGAGAAAAAAGAAAATATTCGTAGTCATGCTACACCATAGGTACGACGTCGTTTAATTTGAGCATAGAAGAAAGCTAACACATAGTAGATTTAGCAGATGTTAACACTAGAAGCGCCATGAAAATTAGCACCAAATTCACCTGGAATTCAAAATTTGGAAAATCTAGACTTACGAGGTTCTATAAGTAAGCCAACGATATATAGCTTTAAAATATGTTTCCTTTATCACTGCCTGGATCCCACGAAACTGACCTGCGGCACCATCGTAACCATGGCCACGCATTTTTTTTCGTTAAAAACCGAGATCTTTCACAGCAACTTGTGTGATGATAGCCAAACTTACCCAATTACATCATTTATCGGGACAAGTGTTGAGAACATCTCCTCGAAGCTTCATCACTTTTTCATCCACGTAACACATGCATAATGAGAACTGTTCAACATGAGCAATATCAGTGGTTTCATAAGCAAGCACAGAAAAATATCCAGAATTAGAAAATTTCTAGACATTCTTTTGTATGAGACTCAAAAAATATTCAGCATTGCATTCACATAACTTGTGTACATCGTATTGGCGTCACAGGTTAGTAAATGTTCTCTCAATAAGCACACTACTACTCGAGTCATTGTGCCCAGCATTAGTGGCAACTGCTGCCTACTGTACAAACGAACTGTTGGGATTATTAGGAGCGTCTTTTTATCGTTGTTCACTTATTTGAACAATCACACTATCCTGTTTTTTTCTCAACAACAGCACGAATGTTTTCAGCAGCAAGGATACACTTTTTGTGGTAATTACTTTTTTCATGGTTTAATGTCTCTAAAGCGTCCCTCAATTTTTTTGATTGTCTAGACTCTAGCTGGGCCACAATTTCGGGGCAAGCTTTTCCCGCAAATTCCGAACCTAAGAAAAGTACAAAGTACTTACAAAGTTCATACTGACTGTTTGGAAAACTACTGTGTTTTATTGCGTCTCATCGTTTGTGTTGTTTGTTGTTTTTTCTGTTTGTGTCCGTCACCTTTGTGTTTTGTTTAGTCTCATCGTTGTGTCGTTTGATGTAAATCTGTTTGTGTTTTTGTTTCGTGTCATCGTTGTGTCGCATGTCAACTTAGGTTTTTTATATGTTTGTTATTTCTTTTATTTTCTGTTTGTTCCTTGTTTTATCTGACCATATTCCAGTTTTGGAATTTCATGTTGTGTATGTATCCTGATGACTAAAGCATACTCTGCTTTTTATGTTTTCTTGTCTTATTTTTATTTTTGGTTTTCTTGTGACAGTCATTTATTTCGCAATGGAGTATGTCCATACAAACAAATCCAGTTACTTACAAAGTGTTTCTTATTTCAGCTCGGAATAGGCTAACCAATTAAATGAATCCTTCAGTTGAAATTTTCGTTTAAAATGGCCACAATCTTCTGCTGAAAATCTTTATTTGTAATCAGGATTCCACACATTTCGAAGAACATTTATTTTCTCCTCACTGTTCAGTGGTTTTGTAACAATGTCGTAAGGGCGAGAAAATGGAAGAGAAGATTTTACCTTAATTAAATTGCTTCTTGGATCACATCTCACATCTATGTGTCGCATCGAAGTTGTTGCCGATGCTGGAGGAACGTCCTGCTGTGTTGATAATTTACTCGGAACAGGAACTGGAGACTCAGTAGCACTGCATTTTAACTGAGTTAAGTTTGTTGCCATCTCTCATATTTACATAAATAACCAAACTTCATTAAACAACTCAGCTATGACGTTGTATTAGCCCGACAATATAAATATGGTTACTATCATTTCTATAAGAATAATCCTTTTTTTTTAAAACAGACCAAATGAAGCATCCGCTTTCGGGGGGGGGGGAGGGGGGCTGCAGCACACTCAGCTTACCCGCCCTGGATACACCCCTGCTTTGAAATTTCAAATTCAGAATTGTTATCTTGTATAAGCACCTTCAAAAACTTTTTGGATGATTTGTGGTTAGGAAAGCATTATAACTTACAGGAGGGCCTGCTACACCTCTCTTACAGAAGAATGCCATACGGTATCGTTTAGTCTTACTCGCTAGTAGCCTATGTATGAGGCTGCTTGTTAGTTTACATACTGAACGAAAAAGTAGTTCTATAAGATACTTTACTGCTTGTCTGTCTTGCATGAGTGTACGTGTTAGTAAACTATTTAGTAACTTGATTTTTACGAATTTTGTTCATGCAATATCCATCCATATTTTCAAGGATGTGTGAGTTGAAAAAAAATTTTAATGCACTAGTTATTTCAAGAACCATTTCTCAGAAGTTATCAAACTCGGCACACACTTTTATGTATAATGTTATTGCTATTTTATATTATGAAGGCAAGTTAACATTTTTCACCGGACACGACATTCGAAATTCTTTTCGCCCGGTACATATATATTTCTTAGCCAGATTACTCGCGTTATGACTATTGTTTATGATGTATTTTTATTACAGGTGACGGTCATTTGAATATTTTTTAACTGCACTAGATATCTGTGTTACCAATTTTCTAAAGGTTATCAAACTCGGCACACACGTTGTTTTTAGTAAAGTGACTTTAGTTAGGGCCTCCTATGAATTTTGTTCATGTCGTGTTCATATTCTCGAATTCACGGTGGTTTTGACATTTCTTTATTAAATGAAGTATTTCAGGAACTGTTCAACAGAATTTTGTAAATTTCGGTACTCATATAATACTTAATAAGGTGTCTCGAATTTTATTTGTGTTGAACATGATGTATCCATATCATCAGATTGATGGCCATTTGTAAATTTCTTTGTCACATGAGATATCTCAATGAACCAATTTTTCCCATGTAATCAAATTCTGTACAAAGTACAGCATTTTGCCATACCTTGTGACGGGCCTGTCTCGTTGTTAATACATCACTTGTAAGCGTCCTTGCCACTGCGTATCTTAGCAGGTGTATAAATAAATAGTACAATCGATTGTTTTTGTTGCTGGCGATGTGTCAAAGCCGTAACAAAGGTACGATGGGTGCAAATTTCGTGATTCAAGACGATGATGATGAGCAAATTCGTGCCGTTGCTCGATGTGGGGAGTCTCTTTCGCAAATTGCCGACTATTGAATGCAAGAACGTGTAGTTTATTATTACAGTTTCGTAGAAATGTACGTCCCCTACTATAAGGCGGCCCGTATTTATATCGTCGGTGAAGTACTCACAATGCCCGTATCACCCGCCGCGACTTGACGATGAATAAAACTAACCCCCACGTATCTTAAATGCGTCATACTAACTTCATCGTTGCTGGCCATCTTCCTCCTGAAACGTTTTCATGCTGGGTTCAAGATGGCTTCTCCAAGCCATCGTCGAGTCAGCCAATCAGTGCGCTCGTTTCAAAACTGTGGTTGTTTCCGCCGTCCGTTGCTTGGGCTGCCCCCACACTTACCCAGGCATTATCTAAATTGTAAACTAACTGACACATTGACAACAGAATTAATAAAATCATAAAATTAAAATATTCTGGACAGCTGTTACAAGGCGTTTAGGACACTAGCAGTTGCAGTGGACATTCGCAGAGCAGGGATGAGCTCTCCCCCGTCTACTATTCAAACTGAGACTTGTCCCTTGGGTGCCATGAAACACCAACCCGGGTGTAGCATGAAGTCGCCTCCGTTCCTTTGTCACCCTCGTACCGCTGACCTTTATGCTAAAAACAACTGTGCATACTTAATTAATAAAGACATAAACACATTCGAATAGCTCTATTTTCTGATTTCAGTTATACTTCGCAACATACACTTATGATAACATTTAGACAATAATAACTAACATGCAAGTCAGCTGGGAGAGTCCTGTAGTGCATATTAATTTGCAGAACAGAACGTCAGCTGAAATGTCAACCAGAAAAACAACTGTATAGAGAATTCCTTAAGGAATACATTCAGCTGGGAAATGTGGAGGGAATTTCAACACGCAAAGTCACTAAACAGTGCGTGATACATGTTATATCCCCTATATGGCCATGATGAAAGACAGTAGTGACACAACTAAACTTAAAATAGTGATAAAAACATCGTCTCGTGTTTTCTTAAATGATAAATTGATGGTAGGCCCAAAACTTTAGGAAAATATAATTTCATCGTTGATAAGCTTCAGAGAGCATGCAATAGAATTGGTAGTCGGAATTGCCGAGATGTACCGCCAGATTAGCGTGAATAGTGTAGACACAGATTTCTAACTGATTTTGTGGGTACCATCACCAGAGGAGCCTCCAAGATTACAGGCAACTGAGAGTGACATAAGATGAGAGCTGTGTATCCTATTTAGCAATTAAAGCTTTTGGAAACTTTCTGTAGATGAGCAAATATAACTTCAAATGTCCACTCCTGTTGTGCTAAGAGATTTTTATGTAGGTGACATTTCGTCAGGAGCAGACACTGTTGCAGAAGCTATCGAGCTATAAAGAAGAGGACACTGTTGTTCGAGAAAGGAAGTTTTGAACTAAGAAAGTGGTCGTCTAATGTTCCTGAAGTTGTGGAAACTGTGGTACTTGAGTTGCAAAGGGCAGTGTTACATATATAGTTAGCTGACGATGCGTCTATGAGAACACTGGGAGTTAATTTGCATTTAGTTAGTGATATATTTGAAGTGTCAGTGGCACATGTCGCCCAGTATGATGTAGTTGTGAAATGTACTCTAATGTCTGAAATTGTCAATGTGTTCCTCCCCATGGAATTGTTATCACCTGTAACTATCTATCTGGGCAAAGCTTCTCTTGCAGTCACTTTGGGAATGGCAACTCGGTTGGGACGATCCACTACCCATAGTCATGTGGGAATACTGGCAACAATATACGGAGGTGCTATCTTATCTGGAAGACTTCATAACTGATAGAAGCATCATACAGATAGAACAAC
Organism: Medauroidea extradentata; assembly: GCA_003012365.1. Classification (NCBI taxonomy): domain Eukaryota; kingdom Metazoa; phylum Arthropoda; class Insecta; order Phasmatodea; family Phasmatidae; genus Medauroidea; species Medauroidea extradentata. Next base: position 16,001 of record PNEQ01080574.1, read on the forward strand.
ATACTTGGCAATTCACAGGATTTTGTGATGCATCTGAAGTTGCATGTGCTGCAGTGGTGTACATGCACTCTCAGTATGCATGTTGTACTACATTGGTGGGGAAGATTGTGACTGAAAAACCAAAGGGGCATCAGTGAAGCAAGTGCCTGTACAATGATTAGAGCTGTGTAGGGCTGTGTTGTTGGAAAAATTGTTGGATGTGGTGAAACACACGCTCACAAGAGAGGAAACAAGAATAGTTTAATTGACCGATTCAACCACTGTATTAGCATGGCTGGCTTCATCACTGAGGCAGTGGAAGATAATTGTTGATAACAGAGGCACTGATCAAAGAACTCATTCCAACGAATCAGTGAAAACATGTGAACAGCAGTGATAATCCAGCAGATTGTGCGTCACTCAGATCGTCACCAATAAACTTACATGCTCCTTTGCCATGATGACCGGGCCTACATGGTTTTATGATTCTGAATGGCCAAATACAGTGGGCACCAGTGCTGATCAGTGCATGATTTAACAAGAGCAGAAGCGTACAGTGATAGATATATGCGCAATTCTTTAGTATTCTCTTCTGGAAAGGTGGTCATCTGTGACCAAATTACAGAGGATAACTGCATGGTGTTTAATATGAAGATAGAACTGAAGATTACCAGAGGCTGAGATGCTCAGTCTGAATAATTGTCAGCAAAATAACTTCAAAGACCATGACTTCAGTGGGTGATTTGTGTAGCACTACTTCAAAGCAGAAATCCAGTGTCTTAATGGCAGCGAGCCATTGACTGAGAAAAGCCGTATAATTAGCCTGACGTCCTTTATGCATGAAAATAGAGTACTCAGGGTAGGCAGTCACCTTAACCGAGCAAATATTCCTGACCTTCAAGAGCAGCCTATATTGCTACCTCGTCACAGCTAACGTATGGAGCTGATAATTCTGCACGATCATTATGTGAATATCTATAAAAGTTGTTGAGAACGGAAAAATATTATCAATCCATTTCTTCCCTAAAACTTCTCTGGCAAATTAATATAACTCATATTTAAGCGGAATCTTTTTATAAATGAAATATCTAAGCAATTAAATATTACTCTCTTATTTTCTGCTGGTTTTCATGCCTTTCATTTTAATCAACAACAAAACAACCAAGGATAAAATACTATCCATAGAGTAATCACTGCTGTTCTTAACATACTCCCACCTTGATTGGGAGCATTCACGACCAATCAATAATAAACATTAATTAATAGTCTTTCAGTCTCTAGGGAATCTTCACCAGTCTGCCACATCTTGTCACAGTAGGTTCCTTAAATGCAACATCTCTGGAAGGCATTTTGTTAGTGCCTGCTGTAATCTCTTCTGTCGGTGCATATATCTCTAATGGATAAATATCCTGTACAGGACGAACAACCTCTCCGGATGATGTCTTGACTTTTGCTACACTGGGATTTCCATCTCTGCCATGGTATATTTCAACAACTTTTGCTAGAGGACAAAATATTCTTCCTTGTTTTTCATTTTCTAGCAAAACAACTTCTCCAGTCTTTAAGTTATACTGGCCAACTTTCCCAGGAAGTTGTAACAGTTGGCTCAAATATTCAGCTCTGAATCTACGTTTAAAGTCTTTTATTGGGGTTGACTTGGTCGAGATTACCAAGATCAGGAACTCCCACCATGCAACTCTCCTGGAGGAACATAGCTGGTGTCAATGGTTGTAAATTTATAGGATCATCTGAAACATAGGTTAGTGGCCTCAAATTGATCACGACTTCACATTCGCAAATTTCTCTCAAGAGTTCTTCATACTGAAGAACAACACGACCAAGAATTATTTTAAGCAGTTTCTTTACCATTTGTATCAACTGCTCCCACCAACCACCCCACCAAGTTGCAGTCGGTGGGTTGAATTTCCACTGAATTCGCTTTGCTGAAGTTTCACCTTCGATATTCTTCCAATTTATATTATCCAGAAGATTGTTTGTTCCCACAAAGTTAGTTCCATTGTCGCTATATATAATCTTGGGATGTCCTCTACGGACTATAAATCTTCTCAGTGCAAGCAGGAAACCCTTTGTAGACAGTGACTCAACTAACTCTAAATGTATGGCTCGGTACACTGTTCAGGTGAACAAAATCATCCAGACCCTTTTATCTCATTTTAACATTAAAGGTCCAGCCAGATCCACTCCTGTTACTTCGAAAACTGCAGCTTCTCTCACCCGATCTTCTGGAAGTGGTACTGGTGCTCTCGCAATTCCCTGTGCTGCATGTCTTCTGCGGGGTATGCAGTGTGTTATTACTCTTTTCACAGTTCTCCTCCCTTTTAATAACCAAAAACTTTTCCGGAGATTTGTGATTATCGTTTCAATTCCTGCATGACACATCGACATATGCTCTTCTACGATGATTAATTCAGTCAATTTATGTTTACTTGGAAGCAAAATTGGGTATAGGAAATTTTCTTTATCTGTGTCCTCTGTTAGCTTTGTCCTAACTCTGAGAATACCTAAATAGATTTCAAATCAGTTTTCCTATCTAAATTGAATACATCTCGCTGGACTATCTTTATTATTATCTTCTCAGCTTGCTCCAGCTCATTTTTACTCAGGTCACCACTTGCCCTAGAATACTTTTGTCTGATATTTTTAATGAACCTTAACATCCATGCAACCATCCTCACAATCTTTGAATACCTTTAAAATTACTTGCAATACCAAGGCACTTCCTTGGAAACATCAACCAATGTTGTTATAGCACCCAGTTTCCTTTCTCGATTTACTT
>PNEQ01080575.1:0-18775 GCA_003012365.1 Medauroidea extradentata
AAAGGTGAATTTAAATTAACATGTCCCCAATTACTAGGTTATTGAATTCTGTTGCATCACACCGGACACCTGACAAACTCACCCTGAAAATGGCATATAGCCTGTTAAGAAATATTTACATAATATAAATTTAAATAAAAAAATAAAAACACCTTTTAAAGATTTAACCAAGATGGGGAAGTGGCTGAACACTTCACACTAACCCATATGGACACGTCACTTACTGCTTGCGCGTGCACGACAAATCGTGCAGTCGGTAGAAACCTGCTTGGATTGATATAAAAAAGTTAATTAATCATTCAAAATACGAGTATGTCGATTTAAGTTCATTTTATTGCAGTATTGTATTAAAATAGGATAATACACGTAACAATATATTCAGTAATTAGCTGCCAACCATACAAAGAGTGTTGTTAATGTTGAATTTAACGCATTGCTGGCTAGTGACATATTTCAAAAGTTAAAATTTAGTGCTCAATTTATCACGACCGATCTATACATGGCTAGCATCAAGCGTGAGGTTACTTCTACGGCAGGTTAGGAAGAACAGTGATTAGAGTCACGTGTTTGCCGCGAAAAGATTTCAGCACAACTGTAGAGTGAAAATTCTAAGTTATCTAAGTGACAAAATATATTTTCGAGTATGAGGAAAAATCAGCACTGCAAGAGTATGCGTACATATGGGGGGACATGCAAAATTTCGACGATCATAAAAACTACGAGGAACGTCTTTGGGACTTTGATATTACAGCAAAACATGGCACAGGTACATAGTTAATTTATTTTAGTTAGCTAATTTCTGTTTCTTTTTGGCACTTATATCGTTTAGGATTTCCACTCTAAACATTTGTTTCGTTGTCTTAATGTGGACACCGGTAACCCTGCTTCATGGTTATTGTCAGCGTGTCTTAGTTCAGAAACGTCACTTTTTTGAACGTCAAAATCAAAATATTATTAATGTTACACCGCACATTTGTGATTTGCCAGTAGAACCCCAATGAATGTGAGAGTTTAAACATCCAATTATTGACAACGATGCAGAGCTGCTTATGTGCACATTACGCACTGAAACCAAATGATGCAAAATTCTTTTCACACACTCTAAATCTAAATTAGTGAATATTCACTGATTCACGTCGATGTACGGAGCAATTTCAACAAATTGAACCAGTGAGAAACCACTGTGAAAGCTGTGACTATTCACTGATTCCGATAGTGTGTACCAACATTCCGCAAGTTAATTAGTGAATGTCCACAGATTTTCTAGTAATTTTTCACTGATTCAATAATTGAGAACTGTTCTTAGAAAAACAACTGGAAAAACTGTGAATATTCACTGATTCACTTGTGAGATGTTGGCAATCTTAAAGGAAATCAGTGAATATTCACTAAATAAACAGTGACTATTTCACTGATTCAAATTGTTGAAACTGCTCCATCCATCAGCGTGATAAATCAGTGAATTTTCACTAATTCAGATTTAGAGTGCAAGTAATCAGTGGCTATGTCCACGATATTAGTTTGTTACGGAACAATATCCGCCGCTATTTGCGATAATGTCTGTAGGGGTAAAATTTATGTTAGCCCTTAAGGAAATAACTTCTTCGTTATTTGACACATATTTGTACCCTAAGTTCTCTCTGTCACTAGCAAATATTAGAAAAACGTATTGACTTAAGTGCAACCAGCAAATTAAATTATCTCTTGCAAAATTTGAACGTAAGGAGTTCTGAAATATTTCTAACCAAACAAATTACGGTATTTGTACAGATGAATGTATTGGATTTGCATCAGCCATTAGTGTAGAAAATGTTAGTGTAGAACACCCACGGCCATCTTGTAGTAATTATTATTTTGTAAGTTTTATTTCATATAAATGTGTGCATTAGTTTGTAACTTGTCACTGAATAAGTTTTTTAACGTAACTTGGAAGGATACTTGCAGCATTGCCGATGATTCATTTTAAACAAATTCATTTCGACAATCCAATGAGCCAAGTTACGGGTACTCGCACATGTTAGCCTACATATTTTAGTTGCGAGGCATTGCACATTTACTTTATGATCACTGTTTGTAGTAGCACGACATGAATTACAATTTTTAGAAATAAATTCGTTTGGATTTAGTTGCCCTGGCCAACATTTTAAGGCAACTGCAAAAAGTAAAATATAAAACGAAATTAATTTTTCTTTGTAATCATGAAACTGGGTACTTTTATTTGCTTGCGATACATGTAATATATTTTTTTAATTATTTTCGTACGTGGTTTTTAAAATAGCTAGTAAACAAAACAACGAATGAAAGATAAAATTAGGGATACATGTATTTCATGAAAGCTTTTATTTTTATTCACCCCTTCATTTGTGATTAAACATGCAACGCGTGTTCTGTAGCGTGTGCTTTTTTTTAAGTGTGCATGAACTTAAAAAGATCCTAACTAATGTCTCATAACTGCAGTTCATCAATCAGCATTGATGTCAGAACTTGTAGCTTCAGGACTGGCGACACCAGTGGTCTATGTAGTGGGCAATTTGAGCTTTTTAATTCTTTTTACTTATTAAACGTATGAATGCCCTTATTGGAATGACGTAATTCATTCAATATTTAGCTTGTCATCCACGTACGATTCTACGCATTAGCGTGCCCATACAGGTAAATATAAATCAAATGTTTTGCAAAAAATATTTTAATTCAAAATGGCGACCTGCGTTCCGCCTAAAATAATTCAGTTGTTATATTGACGTTATATTTTTTTCTCTGCGAGGTGTAGCATTATCATATTCACTGCAGTCGCGTGTGAAAGGCGCTCACAGAACCTCTCCAACGCTCTCACGCCCGTATTTTCGCGCAATAGCCAGGCGGGAAGAATGGCATCAACTCACGGCTGTTTGTTGCGGGAATTAACGCCTTGTGATCTGGCCCGGTCGCGATCGGTTTAAGGCTAATGGCCACGTGAGATCGGGCATGTGTTCGATACAACAGAGCCCCTCTCCTCCCCCTGCCAAAGTATGCACCGTCGGGGACACCACCCTGCCCTCCATTTCGACAGCTGCCCCACCCTTCCAATGTCGCCACGTCAGTCAGGCTTTCCCGTGTCTCGGACTGCGGCTATTTTATTTTTCATCCAGGTACCTTGAATCTAGAACAATCGAAAGACTTTTTAGGTCCAGCTTGTATTTGTTTTCAGCTAACAAAGTACTGTACTGAAGAATGTGTTGAAAACTGCAAGAGAAGGTATGCCAAAGTAAATATGAAGCCATTATTTTCAGGCAGAGCTATTTTATTATAATGTGAGGACGGGGCAACATATATCGGAGCTTCCCCCCCCCCCCTTCGTTTTTTCCTTTTTGATGCTTCGACAATTTTGAAGGTATGGCAAATTTATCTTTGTATTGGCATGTAGGCACTAATATAAACAATACAATTACAAGTACCGCAGTAAAATGCATTACGTTAACGCAGAAATGTTACATATATACATGCTGCAAAGCAAAAATAACGTACATTACTAAAATGCGGTTCTTACATAACTAAATGAATACCTCGTATTGCTGTACCACAAAACGCCAGTTCTTTTCAGTTATTAATAATTCTTTTTTTTTTAATTCAAAAGTGAGGTCCCCTAAAATGTGGGGCCCGGGGCAAGTGACCCTCTCGCCCCCTCCCCCTCACTCCTTAGACGCGACCCTGTTGCCAGGGGATACACCTGATAGGTAGGCTTGATTTATATTTTCTCGTTAGGCTGATCTTAATCATAACATGATTACTAGAGGTACGTAAATTTCGCAGATACATTCCAGGTCAGGTTGAACGCCAATTATGTATACTTCATTGTCGTGTCTGTGACTTGCTGGCGGCTGTTACCCTACGCGTTTGACTACTGCAAGCCAGTAGTAAATAAGGACATAATGCGAAGTGCAATCGCTTGCTACCTGCTTGTACGGTTATAAGCCAATTGATAATCGATTGTGGCCAGTGGGTGTATAGGACTGACAAGTCTAGGCTACTGCCGGATGAATCCGCGAAATTGACGTACCTCTAATGATTACTGTGACTTAACACGTCTGAAAATCGTACGTAGATTCCAAAACTGGCAATAATTAAAATCATCGAGTTACATACACTGAACTGTGACAAATCGTTTTCAATACCCATTATTATTTATATACTTTTACACGAAACTCAGATGTATCTATAAAACATAGATAGAGCCCGTGATTTACGGCGAAAAGAATTCTGCATCACTTTTTTTCAATGTCATACGTGCACATCTGCAACTCTGCTTCATGGTTATTGGCAGAATATATCTGTGCAGAGAAGTGGCTCATTTGACTGTACCAATCATAACTATGTTACTGCGACACCTCACGTATATGATTGGAGGGTAGAACTCCAAGACGTTGCGAGTTAACATCAATTCACTAAAAAAAGAAGCAAAGACACAGGTGTCAAAGTAAGACATCGAAGTAAACTGATGCAGAATTATTTTCACAAAAAAAATAAACACTGGCTCTAAACATTGACAAAAGCCACTCCAAGGAGCACGACCAATAAGATGAGGATTTGGCAGTCATTGGCTGCGCAAGGAGGAATCAGGTACACTTTGCACAGCTGATTATTCCAGTTTTCACGTCGAGTCTCCCTGACACGTCGTAAGCAAATTCCAACTTTCGAAAACTCGCGGTGAGCCTGTCCAAGGAAACATTGTGTATGCTTCTGTGTTACCCAGGTTGATGTGTTGTCTGGTCTGCGTTGAGTAATAGTCTGTCTTAGCCGTGTTGTCAGGAGTGATTCCAGTCGTTGTCGTTACTTTGTTTGTTGTTTTGCTCTGTTTCTTATGTTTATTTGTGTCTTATCCAGCATTGTCCCTTTGTAATATATAATTAGTTTTGTTATAAATAATTGTGGCTTGAACGAATTATCATTATTTGGCTTACGTGGTTGTCTTGGACACCGTAGGTCAGCAGTGCCTTATGCCCACGATTTTGTAAAACCTCTTATTCAAACGTATACATATTTATTTGAAGTTTGGGATTAAATAGCAATTTATCAGGCACGTCCTAGAGAAATCTGATCTTGTATGTACTTCTAAGCCCGGTTAGCAAATATCGACCACTCTATAGTTCAAAGGACAGCAGCATCTAGATTACTGGTTGTTGAAATCGCCAAACTTTCCTGGTACCTACGACTAAGAAAAAATCCATTAAAAAATATTCGGCCAAGATTTAACACTTAAGTTTCTCTTAATGTATTGCAAAGTAAAGGTGAACACACACTGTAAAAAAAGTGAGTAATATTACTCATCATATGTATGGTAATATTCCCCAACCTTGAGAGGAAAGTCTGATTTCCGAACATGTGTGGAAATTTTTGCAAGGTAGTGTATTGGCCACACAAACCACTCGGAAGTTTCGCTCGCGCGTTATGTCAAACTGTCCTAGAGATCTTGCGCAAATACGTAATGAAAAATTACATTACCAGTTGAGTAACTTTCCTTGACACGTGTTGAGTAATTTTCCCTCACTTGTAGAGGTAATATGCTTCCATTACATGTAGAGTAAATTTACCAAAATTTTTTTTACAGTGCATATAATCTTAAGATTGACGTTTTTTTATGAACTGAAGATAACGTTACTCAGTTTCAAAAAATCCACAACAAAACAAACAGAATAGGAGACATTTGCTGCTTTCAGCAGATACGGAACATACATACCATTTCGGGAAGGATTATAACCGGTGTATCCAGATAAACATCACATCAAAAGTAAAACAAATTTGGGTGTCTGAAAAAATTCCTACAACCATTAATTAAAATATGATGACAGCACATTTAGACAATAGAAAAAAATTATATAATCTATATATAAACACAGATCGCAGGAATTCGATGAATATTTAACAGTTTTGATGGAGACACACAAACCACCCACAGACAGGAGAAATTTTAAAATAAATAAATGAACATAACAGAAACAGGTTTCCTTCGACAACAGTAACGACGTTTCGGGAACTGATATATGTTACCATGTGGGGCGCCTGGGTGAGCGCATTTTGTTCGTTCAAGGCCTAGAAATGCGGAAGCGGTAAGGACGACAAAGCAGGTACCCCTCCCCCTCTCCCGCTAGGTGCGAGTAACTGAACCGGCTTGCAGTTTTCTTACCGACAAATCGTTCAGTAGCGATCTTGTCATTTTATGACGTAACATTAAATATAAAGCCTGCACCTTTCAAGGTATTCTGCACTAAGAGTTTCGTACCTTAACAGACCCGCACGTAACACATTTTCGCAATTTTTGGTAGCGTAAACATAAGCTTGAAAGACTTTAAATTTGTGAACATGTGAGTAACGTTATTTCAAATGCTATTCGTAAGCTGACGGAATTAAGGTAATTCAAGCTGACCAGTTTTCGAACAATCTTGTGAAAGCACATCGCTCGTCCGGTTGGACAGGCGGCCACCTTAAAGGTGTTCAAGTGCAATAAAGTCATACTTTTATATTTATATGAAATAGTGTTAGTTTTGTAGACGATACTTTTGAGTGCAGTTGCCTCTTACGAAACAATTTTGTCTGGCGTAGTTTTTCATAACGGTGCGTCAAAGTGAAAATGTGCACGTGTGCTGCCATGCAAATAGTGAAAACCAATTGACATATACACGTGAAATAATTCACAGTAAAACGAAATACTATGGGCTATGTAATAAAATACTTAAAAAAAATCCCGTGAACAGTTTTGTATTTTTTAAAAATTACTGAATTTGCAAATATTTTCTGTACTTTTGCGATTTTTATTTAAATTCAAAATATTACGTTGTGGGTGTTTAACGTTTTATTGCATAGCACATGCTATGTAAGTTGACAGTGAATTATTTTGTTTAAGTAGGTCAGCTGATTTTCACTATTTGCATTGCAGAGTAACAAGCATATTTTGACTTTGACACCTCGTTATGAGAAGACTATGAGAACTGAAATGGTTTCGTAAGAGTAAAATGTACTCACAAATATAGTCTACAAAACTAACAATATTTCATAAACATATAAAATTATGATTTTATCGCACTTGAACACCCTTAAGTGTGTTCACGTGGCAAAAACACATAATTTTCTATTGGTACGACGTAGTGTTAGTTTTATAGCTAGGGGCCGGTAGATTTCGCGAAAATATTTTTGCAGCACTTTGTTTCAGTGCCTTACGTGCACACCTGCATCTCTGCTATGTGGTCAGTGATTGGATGCCTTAACATTCAACGTCTGGGGGTTAAACCTGCAAATCACAGACGTATTGTGTCACAGTTATCCATGTACTGATTGGCACAGTCAAATTAATAATAACTCTGCATTAAAACACTCTGCCAATAACCATGAAGTTGAGTTGCGGATGTACACATACGACACTGAAACAAAGTGGGGCGAAAATATTTTCGCGAAAACTACCGGGTCCTATTTATAGACGTTACTTTTGACTACGTTTTCCATTTGTGAAACTTATTTAGCTTTCTTAGTCATATGCTAAAATAATTTAAATCACACAATACAATTTCTTTGCAGTTTCAAAAAATTCTAAAAATAACGATACTTTTCCTCATGTGTGGCAATTTTTTTTTTATTCAAAATGACTTTTTTGGGTAGTTTTAAATCTTTTAACATACTGCCTGTACTATCTTATTTCAGTTTAAATTATGTCGTTCTAGTAAGTCAGTTGGTTTTTGTTATTAGCATGTTCCAGTAACTTGCAAATTTTGACTTTAACATGCCGCTATGGGAGGACATGAGAGCTGCAAAATTTTCCCAAGTTACCTCTATACAACTTACGCTGTATCGTACAAATTTAAAACTATGCATTTTTGCCACGTAAACATTCTTAACGTACAGGCGAAGGACATCCATTTGTCTTGCGTAAGTATTTAAGTTTCTGCAATTGGTAACACTGATGCCTTCCCTGTTTGTAGACACCACTCCGTATTTCCCCACCACTACGTAGGCCATTAATGATATATCAATAGAGGGGGTTAGGAACTGCGAGAGGCACTGGTGTTTCCGCTCTGAATGCGGTATCCATCGACGAGGACAAGGGGGAAACATCAACACCCCATCCACCACTACCCTTCTCCCAAGATATTAACTGCCATGATATAGGTCGATGTCAAGGTTGCCACACTTATCCGGCCACTGTTTGGCGCGTCAGTTCGAATGCGATCAGTGGCGCAGAGGCAAAAAACAAAATAAGGGAGGTTGGGTGGAGCAGAGAGCAAGGATATATTCTCCTGTCCGAATCCTTGAAGCAGGGGTTAACCTTAAAATATTTACATGTTTACATGCGATCATTGTACATTGTATATATAAAAATAATAATATATTATTTAATTAAAATTCGTATTATGACTTCTTTATATTTCAGGCATTATACACTATACCCACGTTTCCTAAAAATGTAGTTTTTGCCATAAAACTACCACAGTTTTAAGTACTCTCTGGTGGCATACAACACAAAGTCCATGTTGTGTTAAAATATACACATTTTTGGTACTAAATAATTGAATTCACTAGTGAATCACACTCTTTAAACTGCTCTCCTGAAAAAAAAACTGTGTTATGGCTCCAAAGTACAGTTGTATGAAAGCAAAACTCTTTTAACCAATACTAGCAGTCTCCCGCGGCTTTGCTCGCGAGTATTATTCGTAACTGATAATATTTACTTTAATTTAAAAACCTCTTTTTACACAAGGTTGGTACTTCAGTCATCAAGTGTTAGAATGTCCAAGCGGCTAGTTGAACTAATTCTGCAGCAGGATAAATAGCTATAGCTGTCCACGCGAAAAGCAGTCTTAAGTTTGTCCCTGCCAGTAACAGTGACTTTGCATGGGTTTTATTTATAGCCCTGCCTATTTGACGATGTGGGGTAACTACAGACACCTAAGGTAAGAGGTTAATCGAATGAGAAACATCTGTTTACCCTGTGCACAACCATTGGTGACGGTGCCATCAATTATATATTTTCAAAATATTCACTTTAACTTTATTGACATTACAAAGTTTCAGAAGCTACAGGATTCGCGGAAACGTATTTGGTGCCCCAAATCTGAGATTAGTGAGATTATATATCGTCAGTTTACTGCCAAAAGTGACAAAGTCAAAATGAGATAAAATTATAAAAATGCTAGGAATATGTATATGTTGTTCACGAACAATTGCCCAAGTTTAAAGTCTATTCGTCGTTTCGCACTGTTGTGTCACAGTATAGTAACATACCACATTTTTGTTAATATCTACAATTTAATACTGTTTTTAAACGAAATAGCATTTATGACTAAATCACTTTTGGCAGTATACCGACGATATGTCAGCTGATATTGTAGAGGAACCTAAGTGGAAAGCGAACTGCAATTTTACCCCTTTTAAAGACTACGTGCAAATTGCACTAATTCGATCTGCATTGTAGTTTTTGTGTGTCAGAATTGAACGTTCGCACGCAGCTTTTAACGGAATTCGAGCCCAGAACCTCCCGGAATTTAGACCTGAGTGACAAACAACTGCGTCGAAATAATTCATGAAAATAAAATTCATTGAAAAAAAAAAATTAAATATCTGTGTCCTGGGCTCATAGAGGTTGTACAACACCACGTCTCGATAGGTTACTGTAGTGAAACTCCTATATAAGATGTTTCTCGCTGCTCGTTCCTGCTTTTCGGATCGTCTGCCTTGATTATTGACCAACAAAGTTGTATTCTTAATAATTACGTTTCTTATAAAGAAAAAAATTACATACATATTTTTTAAAATATTTACGTAAGCATCACTCTGACGCGAACAACACCTCAATAACGCTACTGGTTAGATAGATATCGTGGGTTGATGGAAAACAAATTTTGTGCTTTTTCACCTTTTTGGGTGTCGAATTTCGAAATATTTTGAATTTACATCTTAGACATTTGTATAAGTATCCAACTGAAGTGTAAATCCATCGCTAGCCCGTTCAGTAGAATCAAAATCTATAATTCACTAAAAAAACACATATCACCCCTGCACAGTATTGAGAAATCGAATTTCGAAAAACCTGAAAACCGTTTTGCGATAATTTCTGTAATCATCATCCTAAAGCAAAAATTAATTGTATATATCGACAGGTTCGATAGATATCGAGGATTTATCTAAAACACGTTTTAAGGTCCTTTTCCCACTTAAGAGAGTAAATTTCGAAAAACCCTTGAATCACGTTTTAGAATACTTTATTGGTATCTCGTGGACGTAAAGAACACAAAATCAGCCCGCTGGGTTCAAGATATATCGACTATTAATTGAAAACGCTTTTCACCACTTTTCACCCCTTTTCACGTCCTTAGGTGGCGAATTTCGAAAATTCCTGAAATTACTTTTTAGGTATTTGAGTAATCATCAATCCTAAACAAAAATCACGTCTCTATATAAAAAACTATGGGTTCGATATATATCGAATGTGAGTCGAAAACTCATATTACCTCATTTTTAACCAGTTTAGGGCCAATTTCGAAAAATATATTTTAAATGGTATTTGGGATATTTACAAAAGCAGCAATTTAAAGCAAAGAGTACTTCGATATCACTATTGATTCGATAGATATGAAAGGATAATCGAAAACACATTTCACGTATTTTCACCCCTTTAAATAAAGAATTTTGAAACGATTTTCAGTCCTGTCATAGACATTGTAAAAGTAACCAATTAAAGTTAAAATCACGACGATAGGCAATTGTGTTTCAAAGATAAAGACGATTGATTAAAAACACATTTTGCTCCTTTTTACTGCCTGGGGGTCGAATTTCAAAAAAACCTAAAACTACTTTTTGGGTATTTACGTAAGCAATATTTTGACGTGAATATCAACTCTCTATCCCGAAGGGTTCGATAGATATCGATAGTTGATTGGAAACACATTTAAGGTCTTTTCAGCCCCTTAAAAGTTGATCTTCGAAAAATCCTTAAAATGGCCAATATGCATTTTTACGAGTGACCTATTAAAGTAAAAATCACCATGATTGGCAGTCGGGTTCGAGCTCTATCAACGTTTCTTCAGAAACACATTTCACTCCTTTTCAACCCCTTAGAGGTCGAATTTCGAAAAATCCCTTCTTAATGCTCGCCTACGACCTGAAGGGAACCCACACAAAAAATTTCACGATTCCAGGTCCAGTGGTTTGGGCTGCAGTTTGATATGTCAGTCAGTCAGTCAGTCAATTAGTCACCTTTAATTTTGATATATATAGATAATGACCACTGTACCCTAAAGTGGAAAAGTAGGACAGCAATAATTACGTTTTCCCCCTCACATAGGAATTTGGGTTATTTTGCCCCTGAATGCGATAAGAATGTCTCTGTATTGCGTGGTGAACTTCACATGGCCTCTAGGCACAAAGCACTTGGCTGATGTAGCAGCTTTTCATTTGTAACGACAGCAATACAAGTAGAAATATGTGCAGTATATTTACCAACGCTGTCGAGAAGTACTGGTGCAATCAGTATTTAAAATTACCCTTAGCATCATTGTTAACTCCCGTCATTGAGAGCGTTACTTAACACTTGTTTCAAATGCGTTTTTGCGTGAAAAAATTCACAGTGTATAACAATGTTGTAGGCTGTGATATGAAACATATAAAAACAAAAATACAAATGTTTGTATTTAAAAAAATTGAAATTTTTATATTTTCATTTTAAAATTCAGCATTTGTTTTTAAATACAAAAATATTTTATTTTTTGTATTTATGTCTGTAAAATCATAGCCTACAACATGTTTTCATATCAAAAAAAGTAAAGTAAAGATAACTGCGAGATGGTCGAAAGAAAACTTTATGCAGTGCTCACTTTATCGTGAACGGCCTATAACAGCTCGTTGTTGCGATGCAGCATTCGATGTGCACTTGAAGCTCACCATTATAGCTCTGCCACTTCTTAGCCTCTGACGTGAAGTAAGGCTGCGCCCTTAAGATGCCACGATACTTAAACTTGCGCTGTAAACATGTATTAATATACATGCAGTAACTAGGAGTAAAAATAAGAAATCCATAAAAATACGAATACTTTAAAGCAGTTATTGTCATATTCATGAACAAGTATTTTACCAGTATGGCGAATCCCTTTAGCGTTTTCTCTTGCGGGGGAATGAAATATACAAAACCATGACATCATAAACGGTTCACTTGAAACGTTCTAAGATAGCGATACATTTGATAAGGAAGTAAAACATAGTAAAACTGCTTTTTAGAATTTTATAGGATTTCTCTTTTATCGTTAAACTTCTATATTATTGCCAAAATAAAGAAGGTTACCGGTGTCTGGGTAGATGTATTTTACGCGTGCAAGTCCAAGAAATGCATAAAGTTAAGAGGGCGTGGTACGTAATTCAACGCTAAAAGCATTAACTTATAACTGTAGGTTTCTTGAAGTCAATTTGCGAAAAGTAATCAATAGTAATCCTAAACAATACTTTTAGCCAACGTTTCAAACAAAATTGTTTCCAGTGTTACGAACTTCTGAGACACAATCTCTGACGCCGGATCCTCGTGCATTTAACTGCGGCGCAAGAGATCACGCGTAACGAATTAGTAATTCTGGACAAACATCTACTCATAAAGTTGGTAAATACCATTATCTAGGATTGTCATTGAGTATTTTATCCATATTGGCTTTCAAAAAAGCGTAGAAATCAATTGATGTTTTCAGCGTTTATTTATCTACCACGCACTCTTAAGGAAGACACAGTAAACGCTTCACGCCTAGAATCTAGGTGATACATGTCAGTGCACTGACGTACAGTTTTCTCCGATGATTAATCTCTTTGAGACTTTCAGTGCTGATCATACCATTTTCTACCGCAATATTTGAGGCAAAGAAGTCATGTAATTGTCTAAGCATTTTTTAATATTCTGAACAAACATTATCATTGTTAAAGGAAAGGAGGACCACTGGAAAAAAATTCACTTGTTTTTTGTTTTTCAGCAGGGTGAAAATAGGTTTTAAAGAGTTAACACTAATATAAGGTTTTGGAATGATATTCCTAAGCCAATATCACTCTCGTAAGTTTAATAACTTTCGAATAAATGTGTATCAAAGAATCTCTCCACACCTCTCGGGCGTGTGCTGCAGGCGGTCACCGTAAGTATTCTTACGTTAGTTAAGTGGCATTTCAAACGTTCTTAATATTTTTAATGTACTCGTAAGCTTGTCAGTTTAATGACACTGTAATGCTAGGAATTCACGGTCCAACATCTTCACGTAATCACCATTTTATAACGTACTGAGTGGAACACGTTAATGGAATCTGTTCTGTTTCACTGAGCAAGAATAACAAATTTTTAAATGTTGGCTTGTCTACGACAGAGAAACGAGATAATCACGCGAATATCATTATACGTATTCATGTTATATGCATCATTTTTCTAGTAATGGTTTCATTGACAGTGACCAAATCGTGAAATAATTGACTGCTTTCAGGATATTTCATTCTAACATCTTTGTAAGTGAATTCGCGAACTTTCCAGATCTCTAATCATTATGAAGACAATGGTAAGTTATTCATTAATCTGCACACAAATAAATATAATCTATAACAATTTCAAAATATCACGATATAATTTTATTGACGACGACCCCAAACGAAGACTAGGGAGTCTAGCACAGGAACTAAATCCCGCATATGTTCAGTTTAATTTCCACACCAGTTATTATACGTCGATCGCTTAGTGTATAAGAGTCACTTTTTGCTTGTGATGTCAGAAATTCTCACTACATATTTCTTGCATTGAAGATGTTAAATTTTTAGGTGTGAATTTTAAATGCGAATTATGATGAAAAATGTATAAATTCAAAATGGCGACATTACTTTCTTGTTAACATAAGATCCTGTGGATGAAAACATCCCGTTATGCTGTGAAAACATTACTCCGTATAAAATAAAATTACGTTAATCCGCCATCTCCTGAAAAATATGTAAGTAGGATACATACGTCGTTCCAGTCAGACTTTGCTGAAAAGCACTGACGAGCTGGCCTTCATGTTTTCCCGGCGCTGGATGTAAAAAGCTTGTTCTGAGATCAGATGATCAGCTCTGCCCACACATCAGACTTCGCCGTTCGCTCGGAACATCTAAGAGAGCCAAATAAGGACACCCATGTTATCCGAGCCAGTGTGCATTCTCCTTTCCGTCTACCGGCCAACAGATTTCTGCATACAAAGAATCTCGTGCTCGGTTTGACCAGCTCCTTAAATCCAATCAGTCGCGTTTCCATTCAATATTCCACAAACCATTCGAATTAATACTACCGTATATTTATTTACGTAAAATAATAGTTCATTTTTGTAATGGATATTTATATCCACTTTTCATTTACTATTTTGTTTATTTCCGTACCATTATACATACATAAAATACTACATTTCAAAGAACACTTACAATTGAACTTTGTTATACATCAGTAGACTATGCGCCAAATATAATGTAACAATAAAAAGTCGTTAAAAATCTCATCATATTTAAAACAGTCTTACAAAAATATTGAAGTGCTTTAACGTCAATATCTATAACATGATGTAGGACTAAAATACTTTTTGAATTACTTATTCAAATCTGAAGAATATGTTATACATATGAAACAATTGGCACATTGTCAAGTAATGCATAACATCACCCAAATAGACTTTCATTTTTAATTTTACACATTTGCCCTCATATCTATAACATGATGTAGGACTAAAATACTTTTTGAATTACTTATTCAAAGCTGAAGAATATGTTATACATATGAAACAATTGGCACATTGTCAAGTAATGCACAACATCGCCCAACTAGACTTTCATTTTTAATTTTACACATTTGCCCTCAAATCGTTCAGAAAAAGAATTAAATTATGTGGATTGACAGAACTTAGGTTGTTACGTTCCTGAAAGTAATTAAAGCACATATTCTGTTTAACTTTTTTTTGCCACTGTTAACAAAATGTTACAATCACTTATTTCGACTCAGTTGTTTCCTGTGTGGCTTCACTGCGTTCGGAGGCCAACGCAGGTTAAGGTCTACAGCAATTTTCATCGACATATTTTTATTTTTATATTTGTACCAGATATTTTTTCTAATTTTAGACATTAATTGCGACTAAATTTTTCTCTTTTCCAATTTTTCTTCTCTTGTAGTTCTTGTGTTATGGCTCATAATTTAAAATGTTGAAATTTAAAATTAATATTTAAAAAATTCGATATTTTTTAAAAATTAAAAATATATATATATTTATTGGTTTATTTTCTATGTGTCAACTTGTAGCCTGCGATATTGTTATTCACAGTGAAGTTTTTTTCTGTTTGGTGTGTCATTTAGTTTCAGTTGCATACATAAATCAGTAACATGCAAATTTTGACTTTTACGAGCTATTACGTAGTAACTATGAATAGGGCCCGGTAGTTTTCACGAAAAGATTTTTGCACCACTTTGTTTCAGTGCCTTACGTGCGCACCTGCATCTCTGCTATGTGGTCAGTAATTGGATGCCGTAATACCCAGCGTGTGAAGGTTAAACCCGCAAATCATAGACGTGATGTGTGGCAGTTATCCATGTACTGATTGGCACAGTCAAATGAATAGCGACTCTGCACAAGAACACTCTGTCAATAGACATGAAGTTTAGCTGCAGATGTGCACGTAAGGTACTGAAACAATGTGAGGTAAATTATTTTCGCGAAAACAGGGGTCCCTAGTTATATTTTGTGCCTGGTGTTAGTCTGCAAACAGCTACAGACGTTTATCACCCAATCACACACATTGCGAGAAACTACAGTATCTCCAAGGATATGTTGGCACAAAATATTTTCACGATGTACCATAATCTCTAACAATAACTAGAGGTACGTCACTTTCGCGGATTCATCTGACAGCAGCCTAGACTTGTCAGTCCTATACACCCACTGGCTACAATCGATTATCTATTGGGTTATAACCGTACAAGCAGGTAGCAAGCGATAGCACTTCGCATTATGTCCTTATTTACTACTGGCTTGCAGTAGTCAAACGCGTTTCGTAACAGCCGCCACCAAGTTACAGACACGACAATGAAGTATACATAATTGGGGTTCAACTTGACCTGGAATGTATCTGCGAAATTTACGTACCTCTAACAATAAGAATAACCTTATTCTTATTGACACAGTCGAATGGTAGACGTGCCAGAACATACACGCTGTCGAAAACCGTGAAACAGAACTGTGCCGATGTGCACGTAAAACGTTGAAATAAAACTATACAAAAATTGTGGCTCTAGTTACGAGGCTGGTCTCCGTAGCGACATACGGTTAGACGCCAGTCTATGGTGAGAGCGATCCTGGGTTCGAATCCTGGTTTTGACATGGATGTTATATTATCCCTACACTTCACATCACCATAATCGTCTCTTAAGAGTGCATGGTAGATAAATAAACGCTGAAAAAATTAATTGATTTCTACGCATTTTTCAAAGCCAACGTGGATAAAACACTCAATGATAGCCTAATTCTAGATAATGGTATTCGCCAACTTTATGAGTAAACATTTATCCAGAATTACTAATTAGATTTTTTAAGACTACCACTTTATATGCTCGTAGGATAGTTAATGATGCTCTATTTTTTATTAACTCTTTTCTTTATTACTGTGATAATCAAACTCTTATAACAATATAGGTTTAAAAGTGTCAAGCCATATTAGTAGAAACTTTAATCTTTTTTTCGCATGATCTAAAAATAAAAACAGTCAACAGATATATACTAAATTTTAATGATAATTGTGAATTTGATCCTTTTAGGGATAGAAAAGTTGTTTTCTGTGACTTTAAATTAGGTTGATTTGGTGTGTCTCATTGCTGTCTGCTTTGTCTTTTAAATGTCTTGCTGCATGATGTCCTGTCAGTGTGTTGTACCTGTCTAGTCAATTGCTTTTAAATGTCAGTAGTTATATGTATGTCCTTTGTTAATTGTGTATCCAGTGTTTCTGTATTCGTATCTTTAAATGTTTAGCTGCATCCTGTTATTAGTCGCAAGACTGTTCGATGGCACTTTAAACATAATAAATAAATATTATTATTGAAGTTCTCTATGAAAGAAATAAATATCGTATGAGAAGCAGGATATCGCACCCCGAAATCTGCGTACCCGGAAAGATGACATGATATGAGGTCCTACGATAGAGAAACGCCGGGATGAAAGAGGAGGAGGAAACGGGAGATCTCCGAGAAAACCCGCCGACCAGCGACATCGTCCGGCACGATTCCCACATGCGAAACTCGTGGTACCAACCCGCTAAGCCGAGTTCAAACCCAGATCGCCTTAGTTGTAGGCTGCCGTGGCCACTCAAGTTCTCTACATATTATCCGAGGCCATCGATTCTTCTCGCTCGAGGAATTTTGCTGAAAGTTGGCCATTTGAGCGTGCATATTGGCATTTTTCTTCAAATGTTTCTGAAACAAATCACGCTATATAATATGTATAATGCGTGTGAAGAATGCAGCGTGAATGTAGGATTTAACAAAACTTTTATGACGTAGAAATTATGTATACTTTTTTTTTTCATTCTTGTCATTTGAAACTTTGAATAGCATTGCAGAGGTTATCGAATCCTGGTGACCGACAAAACCTGGTCAGGTGACTGATATAAGCTACTCTACTCTAGCGAGTAAATTTTCGTATAGGCGATTCGAGATAAAGCGAGCACTAAAAAAAGCCCTGCTAAAGTCACAGACTAAATAGTAATACAGACGTGAAATTACGAGGCGGCTCGTTTGATACAGGCGAACTTCGCCGCTTATTGGCTGCCCGAGGTTGTTGATACCAGCCCCGTGTATGTTTGGTTCCTGCATGTTACTACATGTTTCCTATTGGCTTGGCTGCCAGGTAGCAGACTAGCTGCCTTACGCTGATTGGCAGTAGGCGTTTCCGCCACGTTGCTGGCCAGGGAAGCCATTTTGCTGGCGTGTGTGACTGAGTTCGCCGTTCTACTGGCTATTTCACTTCTGTATTCCTAACTATTCTGTGCTAAAGTTCTATTTTCAGCCAACTCGTATCCCTCCGTGCGTAGCGGCTAACGAAGGGAAACCTCTAACCTTTCTGGACACGTCACTTGATGTTTGCGCGTGTAAGATACATTTGCTGTCAGTATGATTGGACACAGTTTGATTTTAAAAAAAACTTTTAATTATATAACATACAATTATGTCGATTTAGGTTGATTTTGTTTCAGTGTTGTGGAATTAAAATAGTAATATACATGGAACTATATTGCGTAGTTTCGCTGCCAACCATACAAGCAGTAAGGCAACTGTAGTTTATGTTTACTGATATGAAGTAACGGCTGGTGAGACTTTTCAAAGGTTACATTTTTAGTGCTCACATTATCCTGAACGACCTATAAGCGCCTTTAGTGAGGCGAGGTGTCGACAATACTACACGTCAGTTCAGCAACTAGCGCCTAGACGATAGATGCAGCCGTGATGTGGGTTCTGTGTCGTTCTTGTCACTTCCGAGCTTCTACGCTTCAAAAGCGCTTAAGGGCGTTCAAGTGGGGAAAAATTCATAATTTTATATTTGTATGAAATAGTGTTAGTTTTGTAGACATTACTTAAGAGTACATTAACATCTAATGGAAAAAAAATTAGCTCATCTAGTTTTCCCGTAATGTCACTTCAAAGTCAAAATTTGCATATTTTTACTTCATACAAAACTTGAAAACCAGTAAATATAATGAAATGGAAAAAATCTCATCAAAACTACACGTCACCGTCTACGGCTTG